>PVJH01028487.1:0-27324 GCA_004026705.1 Nesogale talazaci
TTCAGGAAATATCCTGGGAGATGTCCAAATGTCATGGAATGGGGACAGGCGCAGAGGGGGGGTGCACTTAAATGGGAGTGGGGAGAGCAAAAAGAAGATATAATCACATTGAAGTAAATGGACTAAATGCACCAGTCAAGTCACAGTGAGCAGCAGAATGAGGCTAATTGCAAGAGATAAACAAACCTCAGACACAAATACAAAAATAGGCCCAAAACCAAAAGATCGAAAAATATATCAAGTTAATACCAAACAATGCTGAGACATGATAAACTAGATGATGCCTGGTGACTACTACCAACCGCCCTGAAAATGTTCTGGAAAGAATGGGAGAAATGTGAAACAGAATTCAAAGTCATAAGCTTACGTGTCAGATAAAGACCGGTGGCCTTTAGTTACCCTTCTGGTCTAGAACTGAATTTACCTCTGTGTGAGAATTGTCCAACATTTAAGATCATAAGTGCAGTGTTAATTAAAGGACAAATTTCAAAGAGTTTGGAAATAAAAGAAATGGAAACTGGACACATAAAAAGGAAATGGGATGAGTGATGGTATGAAGAGAGGTTTCCAACATACTAACTGAAACAAAACGTATATGAATCATTGCATGTAAAAATGATGGCCTCCTTGGTAAATCTTCACCTAACTTACAATAAAAAATTAAAAATAAGAAGAACCAGACTATAGATGAGAAGAAGAACTGTCCTTCATTCAACACAGTCTCTGACAGGCCCCTCACTGGTTTTTGTAAAGTAAGGCCAGAAATAAATCAAATTGTATCAATAATAATGATAAACTTAATGGATTAAGACTCTGAAACACATGAAATTCTAGGCAGGAATAAACTTAGCCTGAATGCCATTCTATAAGGAATGGGGATACAAACTTTGCTTTTCTACTATGAGTACAAAAGAGCAATATTTCTAGGTATCTATCTTTAGATTGACTCTACTTTGAGAAGACAGCTCTTCCTCAGTCATATTTTTAGTGCTTTCCAATATTCTAAGAGGCTCGTTTACTGGCACTCCCTCTAGCAATGCTGTGCTTCTATTTATCTGGTTTTCAGTATCTGACAACATTTCTATGCTATTCCTAGGTTTTCCTTTGTTCATTGCTCTGAAGTGGGCACTCTATTTCTTCTTCATAGTCTTTCAGCATCACAGCAGCACACAATCCACCACAGCACGAGTGAGGAGAACTTGAACCCCTTGCTGAAGAAGATCAAGGACTTCAGCCTTCAATATAGATTACAATTCAATGGTCAGAAAACAAAAATCCTCATAACTGGACAAATAGGAATATTATGACAAGTGGAGAAAAGATTGACCTTGTCAATGGCTTCATCTTGCTTGGATCCACAATCAGTATTCATTGAAGCAGCAGTTGAGCGACCAAATGATGAACTGCACTGGGTCAATCTGATGGGCAAGACTTCCTGCCAAAGTGTGCAAACTTTGAAGACGAAAGTTGACCTGACCTAAGCCATGATATTCTCAATACCATGCATGTAGAAGTTGCACACTGAATAAGGAAGACTGAAAAATGCCTTTGGATCATGGTACCAGAGAAGAATAATGAAAAAGTTGCATGGACTGTCGAAAGAACCAACAAATGTGTCTTGGAAGAAATAAAGCCAGAATGCTTCTTTAGAAGTGAGACTTTATCTCACATACTTTGCAAATGTTGTCAAGAAAAACTGTTCCCTGGAGAAGGGCATCACAGTTGGCAAAGTAGAGGGACAGTGACAAAGCGGAAGGCGCTTGGTGAAATGGGTTAACACAGTGGCTGCAACTATGAACTCAAAGATAGGAGCAATAGTGGAATGGTGCAGGATTGGGTGGTGTTTCTTCTGCTATAGGTAGAATAACTATATGTTGGCGCCAACTCAATAGCACCTGACAACAAAAATAACATCTTTAGATCTGTCGTTTGACTTTAGAAGGCAATAGCAAAATTCTCTGTTAAATTTGGGCTGAGTGCCGGTGGCATAGTGGTTGAGTGCAGGACTGCGGCCCATGGGCCTGGCAGTTCAAATCCAGCAGCAGCTCTCCAGGAGCAAGGCTGGGCAGCTCCCACGACCACCAGAGGGCAATGATGTCCCAAAATAAACAAAAACAAAAAAATAAATCTCTGTTAAAAGTACATTCTATTTCCTTAAACAATCCATTTATGATATTCAGTGAGTGTGGTAGTTACTTAATCTGGTGTCAACTTGTGAAGGGGTGGAGTCTAGTCTATCAGGTCACAGTGTGACCTCACTTGGAGGCACCACAGAGATAAACAGCTCACTGGAGACCAGATATACACAGACACTCAATGTGAGACATTCCTGTTGACAAGATACATGGAGCTACTACGCTAGAGCCCTGGAGCTGGCGGAGTCAAGTGGAAACTCCTCCCAGTGCTGAGATGTTTACACCACCTCTGGATCCACAGACCTTCTACCCACTGGCCTTTGACCTTCCTGCATTCAACATAAGTGCAAGTGTTGCATGAGTTTGAAGAGGAATTTATTGATGGTATCATACATATGGGCTAATATCAAATTTATGAACTTGATCTGGACTGAACTGGAATATTTTCTCAATATGCAATCACTCCTTCATATAAAGTTCTTCCTTACATATATATGAGTGTCTATGAATTTGTTTCTCTAATCAACCCAGACTTACCTAGTGACTTTTGAATTTTATCTGACTTAATGTACTCCATGGCATGAGTATAACAATGACGTGTTCTTTCACAGCCCAGGTCTGTATTCTTGGACTGTCTGGTTTCTACTGATTTTCTGATTTATAAGCCATACCATTATGATGTCATGCTAGGCCACTTAGGTTGCATTCTCACTTTGGTTCAAGTGTTCTTAAGGGGAAAATAGTACGGGCTACCACATAGCTTGTTGAAAAATTTAAATAAATTGATCTTTGTAAAGCACATAGAGGATGCTGTCTGGGCCAGTGTTTGTTTTCAGTCAGTATTAGTTTTTCTTTTTCTTCACTCATTAAACTACATGATAGACTCTTTTATAAATATTCTAGCTCTGTCACTAAACAAAGCTGATATAAATTCTACCTTTGTGAAGACTAGCTTGCAGTTGGAGGGTGCAGGTATTAAAATGAATTAGTACCTCATACAAAGTGTTGACATGTATGGAGGGGAAAAAGGTTCATAAGGATGGGGGATTGTGTAAAGACACAACATTGGAGGAATACTGGAGTGAGGAAGATGCAAAGCTGGGGCAATTGCATCGCAAGCCAAGTGAAGAACCAGCATAAATGCTCCAACATAAGATGCCAACCAAAGTACTCAAAGAACAAAGAAGCAGAGTGGCAAGAGCCAAATGAGTGAGGGAGAAGACAGAAGAGATAGAGTCCAAGATACCAGGGCACCGGTGTTGTAGGCCCTTGAAGGGGTCCGACCTGGGAGAGCTGGAAACTCAGCAAAAGTCTGAGCAAACGCGTGTCATAGACTTATTTTCTTACAGGGGCAAGGACAGAAACAGGACAATCAGTTATGAAGCTATTTCTGAAATTTAGTCAAGAGAGGATGGTGGATCTGACCAGTTACTCCGTAGGGGGAAAGATGAGACTATTTAATCCAGTAAAAATCTCAAGTCTCAGAATCCCATAGGGGGCAGTTCTCGTCTTGTGTGGTTGCTGTAGTGTGGGGTGTTGGATCAGAGCAGAAATGAAGACACAGACATGGGATATGTGGTTGAACACCAGCTAACAGATGACACCTCTACTGGGTGTTGTGCCACTGATGGCAGCCCTGCCTGGTCTTTTTAGTCTCTCTCCTGGCTAGGGCAGGGGTTAGTAAGCACTTTAGCACTGCCTCAAAGTTCCCAAGGAATGAAGAAGCAGACTAAGTGATAGGTTCTCAAAACAAACTGCCTTATCAAGACACCCAAGGTGCTAGTCCTTGAGAAGGAGCACAGCACCCTCAGTCCGGTTCTGCTCCCAGGACTGCACCCAACGCTTGCAGCCCAGCTGCCCAGACCCCCTCATTTGTGAATGGCATCTGGTTCTTTGGAAACCATACCCTCAGCTTCTGGTAACTCCCTCAGGGTCAACAGTTTGCTGTGAGTTGGAATCAACTTAATGGCAGTGGGTTTAACCCAGAGTATGGCAGTCACTGCTCTGTCAATATCAGCACTGGGAGTGTAGGGGTGGAGTCTAGTCTGTCAATTTGGAGATCACCAATAAGGCTTCTGTGTGGACATGGTGTTCTCCTGAGAATTCTGGGAAGTCTCATGGTATTTCCCAATTGGAGGTGAGATACCATTGACTCAGTTCCTTGGAGACAAACTACTGACAAGATGAGATGACAGCATGCTGGTAGCTCCTGAGTCCTGGAGACTGGAGGAGCTGGAGAAGAAGCCACATGGGCTTACCAAATATGGATCCAAATATCTGGGACTGGAGAAGCCACATGGAGACTCCTACCAATGTTAACATGATTGGTAGGCCACGGGGAGACCCCTCCCAGCACCGGGATGCTTCCACCACCATTGGATACACAAGACTCTGCACTCACTGGCCTGTGACTTCGTGGGTTGGAAGGAGAATTTATAGACTGGTATCAGACATATGGGCTACTATCAGACTTATGACCTTGTACTAGACTGGGATGGGATGCTTTCTCAATGTTCCATTCCTCTTGTATATAAACCTTTCCCTTATATCCATATGTGTGTTTATGAATGTGTTCCTCTAGTCTACCCAGACTAACAAAGAGTTAGGAGTTGTTCAGGTAGAAGGGGAAAGATGGTGAAGATGGAGATTGATTGTGTGGAAGGGACCAAGTTTCCTAATGGGTTGGATGTAACGTTGGGTGGGCGGGCAGGCGGGTGGGAAGACATGGGGATCGGATAGGGGCTAGTCAAGAAGAACTGTTCGATTTGGGACACAGTGACTAGAACTAAGTTTCTGTGAATCAAACTGGAGAGGACTTTGTTAAGTGCTGGTCTAGAAAAGGGATGGAGATGTTGCTACTACTGTCCTTCTTCTTCTTGAGGTGACTGTGGCCATTGTTATTAAATAATGAAGCAGCTTTGTCAGTTCTTCCCCCTTTGTTCTTAGCCCTATCTTTTATCAGACTTTTTCTTTCTAGCAGGCATTACACGCCTGCATGTCTCACCCTATTGCCTCTCCAAAGACTCACACTCATTCCCATCAGATTGGTCCCACCCAGAGCAACCCTTTAAGCCAGGCAGGATCTGCCCCCTGGGTTTCTGGGATGTTGAGTTTGGGGGAAGTAGATAGTCTCATCTTTATCCCACAGGCAGACTGGTGGATTCAAACTGCTGACTTTTTGATTAGCGACTCAGGGCATATCCCACTATGCTACCAGGGCTCTTTCTGTGGGATCTAATTGGTCTTTTGTGCCTATTATAATGGAGTTCCTCAGAGAAGTAGACACGTTGGGTGATCCTCAATCCCATGGGTTCCAAAACTGATTTGACTTACTGTCCCCTTTTCAGAAAAAAAAAAAAATCTGGAAATTAAAGGCATTGTCCCATAATCTAGGACAGCTGGCTACTGGTTACTGGTTTTGCCACCCTCCTAGATCATTCCAGTGCCCCCTTCAGGGAAACCTTGGGAAACACTGTTCTATCCTGAGAACATGACCTTGACTCCACTCCCTGAACCAGAAGGCCTTCCTTCTCTTTCAACCCCCAGTACTGTTGTCAGGAAAGAAAGCACCTGTTTATCCTTTCGGACATTTCCCTGTCCTTTACGTTTGCCCATTTTACTCATTTTTCTTCCACTTTAATTTCCATTAATCCTCCAGGTCTCTCGTAAATGGTGCTGTCTGCTCTCATTCCCATAAATTGCCCTGTGATCCCTCAACACCACAATACATCTCCTGACCCATCCCTTTACAGTAGTCCTCAATTCCAAATCTGTCATAGGAAATTCATTGAATGTTTCAGTTTAATCTACTGTAAAAATAGACCAGACAGTTGTTCTGTTGTAGAGGGTCTCCATATGTCAGAAATGATGTCATAGCATGACCAACATGTCTAAAAAATAGTCTTAGTCACCTGAGGGCAGTGATGCCTAAAAAAAAATAAAAAATAAAAAATAAAAATAAAATAGTCTTAGTCTTAAGTTTTGATAAACTGGACACTCTTTAGCTATTCCTGATGTTTTTGTTTCATTTTTATAGCTTATATACTATGAATTTCCATTCCCTCTTCAAGTGATCGTAACCACTTTCTATATTCACTGTTGTCAAGATCCTAATCAGTATTTTGTTGGTAAAGCCTTGGTGGTTTTCCCCATTCCTTCTATATCAGACTTCTAACATTGGGTCACAAGTCATTGAGGGACAATCACTGAGTCTGAAAGAAAGCAGTGCGATCTGAACTTGCTTCTGGAATGTGTGAGACCTTCAGAGGGTGCTCTTGGGGAGATCTGTGGCTGGAAGCTTTGCCTAACACCGGTGACAAGCAGCTAATCGAACCATCTCTGCTTTGATTTGCTCTGACAAGCGCTTGCGTTTTCCATCCTCCCTGCCTCACAGTGCCCTCACATTTGACTTCCCTGTGTCATGTTCCTGCCAATTTTGATCAGCTAATGAGAGACTAAGGGTGACAAGGAAAAAACAATTTAACTCAGCTGACTGCTCCCTTTACCAATAAGGAAATGCAGTTTGTTCTGTGGGATTTCAGGCTCACTTAAAAAGGAAAAGGGGGAAAAAACTGTCCACAAAGTTCAGTTTTAAATGTTTTTTACTCAGTAAAATTTGCAAATGATTTCAAAATACAGTTGGCATCCCGCTCATTGATGACAAGGATGGTCATTCTAAAATATCCTTTAAACACTCTCAACTGAGCTTGTCTGTTCAAGCAGCACAATGGGGGCAAGGGGTGACTTATCTTTAGTGAAAAGTATGCAAGTGAGTATCCCGGCCATTAGTGAAACACACACACACACACAAAACCATGCACATAGTTTAGAAATACTCAGCATTGAAGATTAAATTAGTGGTTGAGTGCGGGACTGCAGCCCATGGGCTTGGCGGTTCAAATCCAGCGGCGGCTCTCAGGAGCAGCACTGGGTAGTGCCCACACCCACCAGAGGCAGTGATGCCCCCCCCCAAAAAAATTACACAACATATTATGACTAGGATTGAACTATTTTCATACCTTAGTTATCGATCTTCAGTTATTATTAGCAAGGAAGTTAGACTTCACCTTCAATGCTGGCTTATAAATGTTACTCCACAAAATGGCATTAGATGCGTCCCATCTTTCTTTGCTTAAATCAAATATCATCACCCTGAAGCCCCACAGTTCTAAGCGATCCCTCCCTCCTCCGAATGTCACTGAAACCTACTGGGGGGTCCTTGTTCATCCCTGAAACCACCAACTCAGTCTCTCCATTGTGTCAATAACTATTGTGAAAGCAGAATAAAAACGAGCCGGCCATTTGGCAGAAAAAAAGGAGGACTTTGAATCTGACACGTCGGGTTTTGTGACTTGCAGCAGGCAAGACACAACTACTTTCCTAAATTTCTGGGCAGCTGGTCAAGTGAAGGCTACATTTCTCACCCTAGAAAGCGCTGCAGATACAGAGCTTTGTCTCATAGAGAAGAACTGAACTCGCTGCATGATGCCGGCAAAGCAACTAGCTGTGGGGACAAGAATATTGAGAGAAGAGTGGAATCAACAAGGGTTAGAAACCCCAGCACGACCCCTCACTAGCCAGGAGACCTTGAGCAAACTCTCTATGCTCTTTGACCTCCAACTGTATTAAAACAACAAAAAACCAGGCAGGGAGTGGTAACAGCTCTCCTTGACTCATCTCACAGGCTTGCTCGCTGGGAAGGAAGGGGATGGCTGGGGCAATTCGCGCCAGAAGCAGGATGCGAACACAGTCTAGAAAGCTGTGGTTCCCTAGCCACTGGAAAGCCCGTCTTTTGCCTGACATCCCTCCACAAGTGGCCCGCTCTCAAGCAGTTTCAGGTGGGCTCAGCTGAGAAGCACGTACGTGGTGCTTCCTGGGTCTCTGCAGCCATGTGTGGGTGTGTTTACGCGACGCGTCTAACGGACTGACTCGTTGCTTCATTTTTCTTCTGCACCTCAAACACTTAACAAGTGCAGCACTGACTCTATCAGCAGACACATGCAGCATCGGTCGAGCTCGGGGTCATTTTGTTGCGGCCAGAACCTTTGGTCTGAGGCTGGAGCCCGGCCTAACCAACTGTTTCTGGCTTGTTCTCTCAGGCCAGTCACAGCTACCTGGGTGGGTGATTTCAACGGGGCAGCCCGCCAATGCATCATGCCTGCCCCGACCACACAGGGTGGCCGGGGCCGGGGCGGGGGAAACTCCCCGACCACAGTTCCCAGGTTCAGGCCCAGTCTCTGTCTCACGGTCCTCTTTCCCACATCACCTCTGGATGAAAGGAAGCGGCGAGGCTGTGACGGCTGGGTGGCCGACTAGATGCTGATGGCACTACGGACCTGCCCAAACTTCTGAACAAAGTCTTCCTTCGCCTGGGCCAGGGCGTCTTCGTCGATGTACACGGCGGGCCTTTTGGACATGAGGAAATACTGCACCTTCCTGGGGCTCCAGCCCTGCACGTAGTGCAGCCAGCCGCAGACGGCCGCCGTCGACCTGCCCACGCCGGCGTTGCAGTGCACGTAGACCGTGTGGCCGTTCTCCAGCAGCGCGTGCAGGAGGCACACGGCCTGGGGCAGCATCTGGACTCGGCCTGCAGCAGAAAGCACATCACAGGCTGGTGAGCCACAAGGCCCCGGGGGCGGCACTCGCCCTGTCCACTGCCCCCCTGACCCCTGCGACCGCAGTGTTCCTGCAGGAGGAGGCCTGGGTATCAGAAGGGGCTTCTTCCCCGCCATGAACCGTGAAAAGGAGAGACCCATTTACGATGTGAGGAGGGAAAGTCCCCCAGTGTCAGTGGACCACGTCCTCTTCCCTTGCTATTGGGGCTCCTTGGAGTCCTTTCCTGTAGATAAGCACATGTCCCTCCAACGACAAAAATGTGCATAGGCTGAGCAACATCACAATCAATTCAATGGCAATGATTTGGGGCTGGGGCTGGGGTTGGGTTCCAGTTGGGTGGGGTTGGGATTGGGTTTGAAGCCAGGAGGATTTCAAAAAGAACCTGTCAAGTTACTGAACCTGAATGACCTTTAATGTAAAAAGATCTTCAGGGTAAAATGCAGAATGAGTCCACAATGGGCAAAGGGCTCATCTGATTCACTGGACACTTGGTAATTGCTAGGTACCCAGTAGAATGGGCGCATGTGGGAAAAGTGATCATTGACCCACTCACCCATGAGAAATTGAGTGCCAGAGCTGATTTAACCCACCTTACGGGGTAATGGTAATGAGGGTTATAGCCTCTGCATGATTGCTGATTGTACTAGCAGATGACCCCAACATCCTCGTCTCAGCTCGTGCTCCCCTCTGCTGTTAGACCCTGTGCCCCCTGCTTCTCGGTCATCACCTGGCGCCTCTGACACAAGCCATTGCTTCTCCTCAAGATGCTCAGAGCACAGCGATTTTGTCTGGGGAGAGGGAGAGTCAGTTCAAACAAGAGTTCACCAAGAGTCTATGGGACTTGAAGGCCCTTGTCTGGTCTCTACCCAGCTGTGTGTGCCCCATCTACCTCAGCTTCGGCCTCACCACACACTAAGATGGGAGCAGGGAGAAGCCGTCCATGTGGGAGCCTGGCTAAGGCTCCAATCCTCTAAGTCAGGCTCTGTTCATCCCTCTCATTGTCTCCACTGATGGCCACCGGCTTGATTCCAAGTCAAATGGAGCCCATAGGACAGAATCGAGAGGCTCCTGACGATTTCTAAGATGGCAGGTCTTTCCAGGTGCTTACAACCTCGTTCTCCCTCAGAACTGGGTGGGTTTGAACTGCCAAACTTGTGGTTAGCAGTCCAACCCTTTAACCCACTGCACTATCAGGCTTCTGCTCCTTCTCACACCCACTGCCACCGAGTTCTGGTATATATACGTGTGTGTGTGTGTGTGTGTGTGTGTGTGTGTGTACACGCATGATGCTCGGGTCTTCATTTCATTCTAAGGATCCGAGCTAATACATAAAACCCCAGGGAATGAGAATTTGGGGATTTAGGACTCACCTCTATCCTGAGCAATATAGTAAATCTCAACTAGAGCAGCTAATTGTTACTATTTTAATAATGCATTATTTGTGTCTCCAGCCTCTACATGAATTTAATTTGATAAAAACAATTCCACTGCTCAAAACAATACAGTACTCGATACAAATTTGATCAGAAACATTACTAGACACCGCTAATCTCACTTCTGGCCCACACTCATGAGATGATTAAAAGCCACCTAAAGCAGGCAATAGATAAATCTACTGCAAATGCTCTTTACAGTCTGACAAAGCAAGGATGGCTCTTTGATGACTAAGGTTCACCTGACCCCTGCCATGCTATTTTCAATTGCCTCATGTGAACACAAAAGCTGGACAAGCTATGAAGAAGAACTAGTGCCTGGGAATGATGGCATTAGTAAGGAATGTTGGCTATCCCGCGGACTGCCAGAAGAGCAAACCAATCTGTGTTACAAAAACATACAGCCAGTTGGCTCCTTAGAAATGAGGATGATAAAACTGTGTCTCACTCACTTTGACTATGTTGTCAGGAGGGACCAACCTCTGGAGAACAGTGCACGTGGAAAGGTCAGTAAAAACAAGCCTCACCATGAGATTGACTGACCCATGGGCTCAGCATAGCAGGGATTTGTGAGGGTCATCGAAAAGCAGGCCCATTTCATTCTGTTCTCTATAGGGCAGTTATGAGGCAGGGTCAACTCTAGAATGTCCTACGCCCTAACACACACACTGGAAGAGCAAGCGGGTGAGACGCAGACATGAGGGATAAAGTATTTTGGTAGGTCCGGTGAAGCAAACGGAAGTAGTGGAGCCACTTTAGAAAGGGAGATGCATTTTTCACCCTTAAAGTGTAACACAGTAAGGTTCGCGCTATGGAATCTTGGGGTACATAGAGAGATGACCTGCATTTGGTATCTTATATTTGAATTCAAATTCGTGGTGTTCAATGCACTCCCATAACAACTACCTTGCTCTGCGCTTATCATCCTGTAAGATGGATCTCATCACCCCATTTTACTGATGTAGAAGGTTGCCCAGTTGCTAAGTGTTGACTAAGGCTCAAACCTTAAGCTCTTGACTCCAAGGTCAGTGCCTGAGTTTGGGGTAAGAATTAGCTCGATGTATTAAGTGAGAGCAAAAGGACACAATAGGGCCCCCAGGGGGGTGGTGGGAAAGCTCTGGGATGCACATTACCGCGATGGGGAAGCAAGGCGAGGTCATTTATTATAACAGCGCTGCCGAGACAGGGGCGACAAGACAGAGGACCATTTTTAATGTGGAAGAAAACGGAATTTTAAAAAGCAGATTTCTTTTTTTCAGGTGAGAGCCAGTTTGAGAGCTTTCTGTTTCTCAGGTGACAGGCACAAATCTGAGTGTGTGTTTTTTTAAGTCCTACACAACCTGTCTACATACAACAAAGTATACAAGCAGACAGATCGATAGCATGATTGATTCTAGCAGGTCTGTGACAACCAGTGGTGACAGCTGAGCCTGACAGGTCGTCTTCTGCCTGGGACGCTGACGGCATCATGCTGTAGCTCACAACACTTCAGACAGATTTTTCTCCTCAGTTCTAAAAATATTTGGCCAAATTAACTTATATGTTCATTGTGCTAATATTATACGCCACAAATGCCTGAATGACCCATTGGTAACAAATTCCCTGAAGATTCAAGGGTTAGTGTTTATGAATTTGTTTTTCTAGTCTACCCAGACTAACTAAGCTGTTCTCTCTCCCATTAAGTGAGGAAGAACTTTAAGGCTAAACAAAGCTTAATTGGCTTGGCGTAACCGAGAGAAATAATCAAACTGTTGAAGACAATCCTGGCCTTGCCGTGGGATGCGGGTGGGGGTTCGTTGTTGTGCAGGTCCTTGACTCAGTTCTGAGTCAGAGCTGCCACTACCAGTGTGCACGCCCAACAGAGGCACCGCCCGGCCTGCATCATCCTTTCCATTGCTGTTACGCTGGAGCCTTGGTGGCAGCTACTGGTCAATCCATCTTAGTAAAGGTCTTCCTCTTTGTTCGCTGCTCCCCAACTTTATCCAGCACATAGTCTCTCTTCGGGGGCTGGTCTTGCCTGAGGACATAGCCAAAGCGCATGGCTCTCAGCCCCCTCCTCACCTCCAAGGAGCGTTCCGCGACACCGCGTCCTAGAGAAATGTGTGTGTGCTGCAGTCCGTGGTGCTTTCACCAGCCCTGTAGTTCAAAGACATTCGCTCTTCTTCTCTGACCTTCTTTATTCAATACCCAACTTGGACATGCGAGTGAGGTGACCAGAAATGCCCCGACTTGAGTCAGACACACCATAGTTCACAAAGCGACATCTTTGCCCATCCACAAGAAGATGAGCACGCTGGAAAGAGATCTTGCACAGCCGATTTGCCCAATGCAATGCCTCATTGTACCTACTGACTGCTCCTTCCGGGAGATTGATTATGAATCCCAGCGAGATGAAATCCTTGACAACACCATTCTTTTCTCCATTTATCATGATGTAATTTACTGGTCCGGTGGTGCGGACTCTGGTCCACTTAGAGAACCCTGGGCAGTTCCCTTAACTGTTTTGTACCTCAGTCTCTTCCGCTACAAAATGAAACTAACGACAAAACCTAGCGCTTTTAGGTGAGAATTCCACAAAGTAATGCATGTTACCACTCAGAAGAGTGTCTGCTACAGAGCACGCACTTGAGGGGTTAGGAAGCGCCCGTACCCTGTCAGTTCCAAAGCTCTCTGCTGTCCCCTGCTGACAACAGACCAACACTACTTGTGTAATGCCAATTCTCTTGGCGTCCCCTATCTCCTTTACTTCCTTTAAAAATGACGAGGTGGTGAATGGACAATGGATATGACTGAAACACTAAATTGTGTGATATGTAAATTATGTGCCAATAAAATTGTCAGAAAAATAATACCCTTTTACAATCAAGTTGAAATGCACATCAGCTCCCAAAATTCCAAGACTGGAGTTGTACCCAGAGGACAGCAGGGCCTGTCTTCCTCCAGTGTGTCCTTCCCCCACCACACCCAACTGTCACCATGGCTCACACCTGCCACTTGCTGGCCCTGGGAGAGTGTCGTACTCAACCCTCCACCTGAGCTTTCTTCTCTGTTCAGCAGATAGTTCCGAATTCCTCATGTGTACTTTCACCAATAGGCGAACTAGACACTTTATTCCATGCACCCCCAATTCCCTTTCACAGCAGCAGACTGAGTAGATGTACCCTGGCTGGCTCTACTCTAGGCCAAGCTGCGCTTTCTCCTGGGCTCTGGCCTTCGCAGAAGGCTCTTGCCAGCTCCACGCTGGGCCTGCCTGCAATCCTTTCTTCATACTACACTGCAGGCCAAGAGCACTCTGGGAGGGAAAGAAAACGTTTGGTTTTAGCATCTTCCATCCACCTTCTCACCATTTTTTTTTTTACCCTAACCTTCTCACCATTTTCAACAGCTTCTTATAGCTGTTAGGATAGATTCTAAAGTCTGTAACATGGCCAAAAGCCTGGGCAGGATTTTCCATATCCGTGTGATCCTGGTCCACTACTGCAATGTCATTTAGCCTCCTTCTCGGCGCTGGGGCCACATGGGGCTAGGACTCTCTCGGTGTATTTGTGCTGCAGGGCTCTCCCTCAAGCTATTCCAACACCTTCACCTGCTTCCCCTTGTCCCACACTTCAGTCTTCAGATCTCAGCTCAAAGAATCATTTCTAAGAATCTTCCATAACCACGTCCCTATTACACAGGTGTGCACATGCGTGTGCACACACACACACATTCTACTTCTGATTTGTCTGTATGCTCTGTAATATCTGTGTATCATTTTAATAAACTGTCACCATAGTTCTAAATTTCTAGCTGTAGTCATTTGAGCAATGGCAATCTTTCAAAACTAGAAACTCCACTAGGGTTGAAGTTGTGTGCACTTTCCTTCACCATGGTGTTCTCATTAGCATAAAAATGTTATGTGGGTGACAGATAAACAATAAGCAATTAATGAATAAACAAATCAATTATAAGAGTCACACTAAATAGAATCTTAACCAAGAAATTATAATATAGACACATATGTATTCTAAAGTCTTCTATTAATTCCATGTCTACCATTCATAAATAATTTATTCAGATAGTATATAGAGATGTAGAAAGACAGGGCTGAGCCCCGGTGGCGCAGTGGTTGTGCGCGGGACTGAGGCCCACTGGGATGGAGGTTCGATTCCAGCTCCACGGAGCAAAGGCTGGAACTCCTACTCCCACCACCTGAGGGCAGTGATGCCCCCCCCAAAAAAAGAAAGACAGGCAGACAAAAAGACAGCAAGAATGTCTCTGGAACACATTGAGCAAGAAGCCAAGATGATTCTGTAGACGCTTACCTTCAGTGCTCATATCTGGTGTCGGCATCCAGATGTAGGCCAAGCCCTCTTCCCTATACAACTTAATCATGGTGTCTGGGGTCATGGGTTCTGGGTAGCGGTTACAGCCTGAGCAGTTCTGTATAATGTCCCATTCGGTCTGGAAATTCATTACAGCCGTAATCCCCAATTCGTGCTTCAGTTTGATGGTTACATGTTCCAGTTGGCGAGGGCAGCTACCCAGCCAGATATTTGGTAGAATTCTAATAAGAAAATATGAAATCACCAGTTACTATCACTGTTATAATTTGAGGTCTGAGGTGCGGCACGAAATGTACAGTATGAAAATTCATTTAACCTTTAAAGGCAGCATAGGAAACCATATTTTCAAGAAAATAAGCCAATTTTATATTTGAAAGGGAAAAAGGGTTTTGTTGCTATTTCAGGAGGAGACAAATAATTTGATTAACCAGACTTTCAGGCAACAGGCACTAAAATAAGTCCATAAGGTCGGGTTTATTCCATGAATGCATATGAAGTCCACTGACAGAAAACTCAGCATGTTTCAAATACTAACAAAAAAAGAACATTCATATAATGATATCCAGAAATGCTAGAAAACATTTGCTGCAATTCAAGTCATTCCTGTCTTAACCTTTAAATGAGCATTCAATGACTAGGAAACTCGTAAACAAACTACTGACCCTATCATGGACATCATGTTGATCCCAACACACAATAATCCAACATGGGGTTTCAGAGACTGTCAGTCTTTACTGGAACAGATCGCTTCACATTTCTCCCAGTGATCAATCGATGTGTGACCTGTGGTTACCAGCTCAGAGCCTAAACCAACCAGGTTCACATTGCTTTTAAGCAGCATTAAAACAACTATTTCAACTAGTATCCAATATTGTTCATCTAAAATTACAAAGACAAACATCATACCTCAAAGGCAGGTGGGGGAATCCCATTCCTAAAATTCGGTGCCATGCCTGAAGTTTAGATTCAGTAGGTCTAATTTGGGAGTCCAAGAATTTTAATTTCTAACAAGCTCCCAGGTGATACTGAAGCTGCTGAACCAGAGGTCAAAATATAAGAATTACCTTCCTGAGATCCAACTATAAAAGCTATATAAACTACAAAAAATATTATAAGGGTACTGTGATGAGTGATGAATATACAAAAGTAACTCTTATTTGTTTTAGCTATAATCAGGTAGAAGGAAATGGGGGAAGCCCCATTAAAAATAATACAATTATAAAACACCTAATAATGCACTAATATATATAGACAGATTTGGAGAATTAATCCAAAGCCTCGTGGTTTAGAGTTGAACAGTCTGGTACCATTCTAACTGTGGGATAATGGGAAGGACACTGAACCTAACTCAGAAAACCCAAACCAGATGGACTGCTGTAGAGTCCATTCAATTCACAGCAAGCTTTTAGAAAGGAGCAGAACTGCCCCCTTGGGGTTTCCAAGGTGATTGTGGGTACCAGTGGCAGACCGCCACACCTTTCTCCCACAGGGTGGTAGGTAGACTTCAACCGGGGACCAGTTCAATGCTTGACCACTTTGCAGGAGGGTCCTTAGGTTAGAAGAGCTGAGCTCAAATGTCAATTTTATGACAATGCTCTTGAAAGTACTCAGTAATGTCTGGATGACGTGCTCAGCAGACACACTGAATATGTGTCTGGGGAGAAGAAACAAACCCGAAACACTTTTCCTGATTTTAAGTCACACAGTATCCCCTTGTTCTGTTCAAACAACCACCTCTTGCTGTCTGTAAGCGTTCTGAAAATTCTTTCGTTTTTCTTCAATATTATCCATAATAAAGCACTCTACCCTGGACAAAAGGGAATGGAGACTGGGTTATAGAGCCAAAAATATATCATCTCTGAGCAAAAGTAGAATTTTACTGACAAAATCTTGAGCTGAATGGTAAAATATTAAAATCTATATTCGTGAGAAGCAAGCTAACTTCCAAGCACACCAGCGTACTTTTGAATATTACATAATCTTCAACTGCCATAATAAGCAATAATAATGGTATAAGTCAGTTTCAGCTTTTTGATAACATAACTCCTTCTTCCTCCATCAATACTAAAAGTCAGAAAACATACGAGATTGCTGTTGGTAAGTCCATCAAGAACATTTTGACTCAGAGTGATTCCATATGACAGAGTAGGGTTGTTCCAATTGGTTCTTTTATATGCAATACTTACAGAGGCAGATAATTATGGTTTTCTCTTCAAGAGACACAGGGTTGATTCACGCTCCCAATCTTTTGATTAGCATGCTGGCATTTAATCATCGTACTACCAGGTCTCCTGACTTAAGAAATTAGTAAGACATCAACTAAGTCTGCACGAAAGAAACATATGAGCCTGTATGATCCAAAGATTGTAAATCATAAAATCTAAATTTCAAGGTGGGAATATTATCAGAGCTTAAATTCTGAAAAACAGCTTTGTAGAAGGCTGTGGATGACAGGGGAAGCCCCAAATTCATTTGCAGAGTCCCCACATGGATTCAGCCTCCATTGAATTCCCTGACCATAATTCAGACGTATGAATAGCCTTGTTATCAGAGGGCATTATAAAGTCAATCATAGCAGATGGAATTAAGTTAAAATGCAATGCCCTATTTGATCCCCTTTGACCAATTTTAAAGTTGCTTCAGTTTTCAATATTTTCTGCTTTCCTTTTGATTGAGATTTTTCTATATTGGGGGGGGGCGCAGAGGAGGTATTGTTATTGGCTTCATTTGTTAGTTTGCTTTCTTTTTGCATTTTGCATTTTCTGTACATGAAATCCAGGCAGGTAAATCTATAGAGAAAGTGGCTGGATTATTAATTGCCTAGAGGCATAGCAGGGAAAGATGGGGGCAGTGGGGGCACTAACAAAAATAACTATGAGAAGAAAACATTCTGAAATTGATTGTGGTGATGGTGGTGCAAATTTTCTTAATAGGATCAAACAATTATATTGTAATAATATGTCAGGTATATGTCAATAAACTACTTTTTTAAAAATAGTACAAAACATTCATGATTTTTTTTAAAGCAAGATGTTCTGGACCTAAAATATAAACAACTAAATAAGAATTATGAAAATAGGCAGTACATCTAAGGAGAGAGAATTAAAGTTATAAAGTAATTTGATATGGCATGTGAAGACAATGATTGGATTGCTAGAAATACAAATTGTTGGATTTTGTTTAATATGACAGTTAAAGTGCATCTGATTTCAATGTGTTGTCTCTACAAGGTGATCTATGTCTAGTTGCATGATACACTGGCGGTAACAAGATTCGTGATGTAGTTCCTAAGCCGTAATTAGACTTTTACTTAGGCATGCCAAAGAGAATGATTTGACACCACTAAAAATCAATGTTTACATTCAACTTTTTTCTTCTGGTAAAATGATATTTCAAACAATTTCTACAAAGGACTTTTATTTTTAAAGGTGAAAAGATGTTTATTGACATGTAGGACCTGAGGGGGCGGGGGATTCTCTGTCGAGATATGACTTCAAGACATACAAAACCCAAAGATAGAGCTGTGAGCCCCAGTGGCGCAGTAGCTGTGTGCAGGACTGCGGTCCAATGGGTTGGCGGTTCAAATGCAGCAGCAGCTCTCCAAGAGCAAGGCTGGGCCTCTTACTCCCACCAGAGGGAAGTGATGCCCCCCCCAGGAAAGCCAAAGATATCATGCTAGAATAATAATTAAGGCTTATAATTACATAGTAAGTAATATTATAAACCTGTGTTGTGTTTGTAATTTACACCCAAATACTAAGTGTATTTCTTCTTTTCCTGACAGGCCTGTGGAAGAGAAGTTGCGAGAGAAAGGAAGATTCAATTGTGAAAGTTTGGAACTCTCAACATGGGGATTGGTCGATTTTGCTGTTGTGCTGGGTATGAAATAAACATTCTCAGGAGAAAGGAGAAGGGGATCTCTTTACCATCAAGAGAAGAGCAGAGTACATCTTTCTGAACGCAAATTTGTTGCACATTGAACCTCCTTGATCCAGGTGCTCTGTGTGACATCAGAGGGGCAGTGGCAGCAGAACCCAGTGCCCGAGCATGAGACAGCGCACTGGACATCGCAGCCCATGGAACAAATACAGCTGAGCTATTTGTGGCAGGAAGCTAGCTTGTGGATTGGGGTGCCACCAGATGCTTATTTGGGAAAGCGAGGTCTGCTGACATGTTGAGACAGAGTTGAGAACTTCCAGGTCGAGGCTTAGGAAGGTATGGAGTGCCATTTAGCCATTTATTGGCAGCCTACAAAGAGCTTTATAATGTTGTCCAAGCAGGACAGAGGCCAGCCCAAGAGGTGGAGACCAGAGATAGGTCTGTCTGTGGACACAGCCAAAAGGATGCTGTCCAGAACAAACACAGCATCCTGAGCATTTCTCACTGAATTATAACCTTTTCCCATCCCTAATAAATCCCACAATCACGAGTTTGATCTGTGAGTTCTGAGGGGCCATTGTAGTGAACCACTGAGCCCAGCTGGGAAGTAGAGAATGCTGTGGGAGGCATACTGAGTGTCAGAATTGGAAAACGTTTGGAAAGTAGAAGCATGTCTGACCTCAGCCTTGAGGTCAGAGCTGGCCTTGGGCAGTGGATGCTGATGATTCTTTTCCCTCCATCTTTTGGAGATGGGACTTTCTACTCTTGTAAAGAGTTACAGTCTCAAAACTTACATGGACAGTTAGCTATGAATCTGCATCTACTCCAAGGCAGTGAGTTTGATATATTTTTTGGTCTTGGGAATTTGGAGGATGTCATATGCTGCCCCATCCTTCATTTTTTTTTCTTATAAAAAAATCACACTTTATGACTTGTTCAAGATCTATCATAAGATATATCAAGGATTTCTGGCAATTCTGCTTTCAATTATCCAGAAAGGACAAAGAGAAAGGGAAGTACTGAATGGGTAGAGGAATCGATTCAAGACCAGGCAAAAGTTGTCAAACCTTTCTATTCTCGTCAAAGGAGGTGCTTTGGAGAATACATCTTGTACAGGAGCAGAAAGACTCATCTTTCTCCCAGTGAGGAACTGAAAGACTCATCTTTCTCCCAGTGAGGAACTGGTGGCTTCAAACCACTGCCCTTTAGGATCGAAGCCCAACACATAAGCAGTACCCAACCAGGCTCCGAGGGTATGCCGAGTCTCGTGGCCATCTTCTGAGAGTCAAAGGAAAGTCTACTTCTGAGTGAGGACCAATATTTGATGTAGGTATAGCTACATAAAAAATATATTTTTAAAAGAATATACTTTTGCAGTACTACTTTGTTAACTTGGGTTTGGGCTCTTTTCACTGTAATTCAACAAGGCTGATTTAAAGAAAATCTACCCTAGTAATATTACAATTTAGCCAAGGACTAGGCAAAAGAGATGTGCGGTTGACATTGTCAGACCTGACTTTCTTGGGCTGCATATCAAAAACAACTTAATTCATTTATTAGAGTCTGGATTTGTGGTGTCAGGTAACCATATCGCAGTATTACATAGACCCTTTGCTCCACCGACCAGGAAAGACTTGTAGTGAAACAGCTTATGCAGCATCTGGACTTGAGCTCACCAATCCCACTCCAGCTGTCAATCATAGGAGGCGGCCCTGACAATAATGAATGCACCAGGCAGAACGAGCATGCAAGCGTGTGCAAAAAACACCGCAGTGTATTGACAGGAAAGGGAATGTGGGCAAGATAAAAGATATTAAAAAAGAAGTGCACTCTGTTAGCTTGAAAAAACGGCAAAATATTCCTTTCCTGAATTATTTTTCATCCAGAGAAGAAAAAAGAGATTAGGAGAACCAACTGTATGATGGAATCAGTACACGAGTAAAGGCTTTTGTTAATTTTTTTAACACATCAACAGATCACAGCTTGTCAGGTACATGACCCTCTCCCTAGCTATCTTCAGCATTTCCAGGATAGAGGAAATAGTTCTGTTTTGTTTTTTAAATCATTTTAGTAGCTCCCATGACCACCAGAGGGCAGTGATGCCCCCTCCCAAAAAATAAATAAATCATTTTATTGGGGGCTCACACAACTCTTATCATGATCAATACATACATCCACTGTATGTAGACCACATTTGTACATCTGCTGCCATCACCATTCTCGAAACACCCTCCTTCCATTCGGGCCCTTAGAAAAAATAGTTTTACTGAGCCTTTTTGCAGGACCAGTTAAGAAGTTAAGAAAGGGGGCAGGGGGGTAGGGGGAAAGCACATTTCTTAATTCTAAAAATCATGCTGCTTTTACCTTGTTTAATATTGTGCAGGTAATGTGAAATTAAAGTGTGATCTGGCTATTAAGTAATGGGAAAAAAGAATGCCTACCAGTCCCGTAGTTTACATCTCATTAGTGGGAAAAGAAGAGAAACATTAAAATCAACCTCAAGTTCACTTCCCGCTTCATTAGCACATAAAGCTCCTTCTGCTGAAAATGTGTCCTCTGGTGTCAAGTGAGAAGTTATTAACACCAAAATTTATGCCCCGAAAGGGTGTTTTAACAGGCTCTGGTTAAGGTTGAGTAACTGCTCAAAGACAATTTCCAACTTGGAGAATGATACTAATTAAATTATTTATATATTAAAAAGTTTTATTGTAGTGTGTTATGGAGCATAGACTACAGTATATGTAAAGTCCATTCTAATTTTTATAAGCTCTATAATAGGCTCTTGCTTTTTATATAAATAATTATTTTTGTTGCTTTCTGTTTTGTAGCCTACTGTCATCTGTGGAGTCCTGGTTGGCACAAATGGTTAAACACTCAACTATTAACCAAAAGATTCGCCGTCTGAGCCACGCTGAAGAAGCCGGACAAAAAGGCCCAGCAACCTACTTCCAGAAAGACCTGAGAGTGAGAACGCCACGGGGCACAGGGCTACTCTGGCACACAGGACTCAGCGTGGATGGGATGGAAACTGGCTGTAGCTGTATCAAAAAGATCCGTGGATGGTGCCCACAGAATCCACTTGCTTCAAGAGCCCCCGTGGCACAGGAGTTGTGTGCTCAGTGGCTAGCCAAAAGGACCCTAGTTCAAGACAACCAGCTTCTCTGCAGGAGAAATACCAGTGCTTGTTTTCGCAACTGATGCTAGATATGGTCAACCCTTTATGCAACAGAACGAAACGGTGTCCGATGGTGCTGCATCCGCACAACCATTACATTTGCGCCCATTGTTTCAGCCACTGTGTCTATTCCTCTCATGGATGGTCTTCCTTTTTTTTTTTTTGCTGACCCTCTTTGGAGGAACTTTTGGTGAAACATGATGCCTTTTTCTCAGGGACAGGTCTCTTATTAACATGACCACAGTAGGAGAGACAAAGTCTGAACATCCTCATTTACACAGAGCATTTGATCACAACTACCCCAAGGCAGATCGCTTTGTTCTTCTGACAGTCCATGGTTCTTGGTACAGTCGCACCATCAAGCAGATGAAGCCATTCTTTCCATCTCTCTTGTTCATAGTCCAGCTTGCACATGCAAATGAAGCAAGTGATAATACCATGGCTTGGGTCAGGTACATGTGATGGGTAGGTTTGTTGTGCCAACATGGCCACAGAAGATTGGTGGGTCAGTTGTGACGGCACGGCCAATGAACACACGGGATGAATTGAGGGGCAGCGATAGGAAGGGCTCAGCGAGTCCCGCCCTCTCTCTTGCTTCTGGATCTTCGGACCAAAGAGCTGCGTTTTTCGTCCTGTGCCTCGACCTCCAAGCAACACTACTCGTGGGACACCTAATCGTGGACTGTGGAGCTGTGACTTGAGGTTCCTTCAAGGCCTGCTTCACCACGCTCCTGGGATAGACATCTCTTGAGCTGGGGACTGTTGGACTCTGTCATCTGGCTGACTGTTGGTGACCTGCTCTGCTGTTTGCTGCCTGTGACCAGATAGCCTGAATTGCTCTACAGAGGACTATCAGCGGCCCTCAAGACTTGAAGGACTGCTAGTCTTCTAGCTGCCTCACGCAAGTGAGTTGCACTGAGCAATCTGTACTGCTTTAAAGATAGTTAACGGTTTCTTTCTTATCTTATATACCTTTCTCTATATATAAATATATAAAAAGACTTACTAGTGTCCTGATTTTATTTCTCTAAGAGAAGCCTGCCTGACACATACATGTTAGTTCTCAAAGCTACATCTTGGCTCATTATTGCTTCAAGGAGAACTTGCATAAACAGATCTGTTCTACAAAATATGCTGCTTGATTTCCTGACTGCTGCTTCCATGATCATTGATTGTGGATTCAAGTAAAAGTTTGCATCGGTGTATATGAGAGATCATTAATGATCCTCATACTACTTTCTTTTTCTTGTGGTTCAGTTTCTTCGAGATTATTTACTCTGATGGAATAAGTATGATGACAGGATACAACCTGGTTACACGCACAAGTTTCCTGACCACACAGCACACAGTGTCTGTGTTCTGTTGATCTGTGAACAGCTTCCTTGGGAACACAGTGACGTGCTCTGACACTCTTGTTCTTCGTAATGTTCCCCTAGTGTGAACAATGCTGAGCTTTTGGTTTGCTAACTCCTGATCTTTGCACATGTCATTGTAATACTTCGCTTTCTCTTCTTTAAGGTCTTTGTTCAACCCTTTTTCATAGTGATTTCTTCCATTTGTTTTAGCTGCTTTACTTTCTACAGCAAGTTTCAGAGTCTCTTCGCACATCCAAGCTGATCTTTTTTTTTTCCTGTATTTTAAAAGAGCTGTTGGGGCCAACCCTAATCCCAACTACATAGACACACAGCACTGAAGCTACAGCTCAGGGAGAGGGGCACGTCTGATCAGAGCACACAGGAGCAAATGAAGAGGGAAGGAGAGAGAGTGGAGCACATCCTGACCCACCAAGCCCCGAGGACAATATTCCTGCTCAGAGAAGCCAGTGTACAGAGAGGAATATAGGCCAGCCCGACCACAAGGCACGACGTCCCTCACTGACCCATCACACTACAGGGAACAACACTGGAGTCGCAGGGTGGGAATGGGGCCCGATCTGAGCCCACCACGTCAGGGCAAAACACCAAGGGCATGCAACAGAGCAGCAAGGGGAGCAAAGCAAGAAAGTCCCTGGGGAATACCAAAAATAGATGCAGGGGCCAGGGTGTGGCACCCCATCAGACGACCTGAAAACACTCCTAAAGGTCAACAGACAGACCGGGAACTATTTATAGGCTTTTCTTTTTGTGTCATTAAGTATTTTTCCTTGTTTTTGGTTTTGTTGTTGTTGTTTTGCTTTGGTTTTCTTTGTTTTTGTGCTTATTATTGTCTCTGCATATCTGTCTAGATAAGATAGATAGGATAAACAATCCAGAGGAGAAAACAATGGGGACCAAAGGACACGGGAACAGGAGAAGGGAGACCGGAGTGGAAGAGAGGGAGGGAGAGGGAAGGAAGGGGGTTGCCAACAAACCTATGGACAAGGGAAAAACAGGTGATCTAAAATCAATAGCAAGGAGGGTGTATGATGCCTGGTGGGACTTGATTAAGGGCAATGTAGCCAAGAGAAATTACTGAAACCCAAATGAAGACTGAACATGATAGTGGAACAAGAGGAAAATAAAAAGGAAATAGAGGAAAGAACTAGGAGGTAAAGGACATATATCAAGATCTAAATACAGCCATGTACATATGTAAATATACTTATAGAATGATAGGGAAGTAGATCTATGTACATATATCTATACGTTGAGATTTAAGGTAGCAAACAGACATTGGGTCTCTACTCAAATACTCCCTTAATGCAAAAACACTTTGTTCTAATAACCAAGCATTCTATGATGGTCACCTTCCCGACACATTTGCTAAAGACAAAATGGGTGCATAGCAAATGTGGTGAAGAAAGCTGATGATGGCCAACTAGAGAGAGACTTATATCGAGTAGTTAGCTCACACAGTTGTAAAAGCAGGCTATTCCAAACCTAGGCAGGTTACAAGCCTTAGAGTCAAACATTATGCTGATGATTTCATTTGAATAACCGAGGGGGACAGTTTAATCCAAGATCAGCAGTAAATCTACAGGCTGGTGGCTGCAGAAATGAATCCACAGTTGGCAGGGCAGATCCCAGGCTGCTAAAGACTCCTAGAGACAAAAGGCAATAAGGCAAGCTGTGGGTTCAAATCCAAAAAAAACCAGAATTCTAGAAACCAGATAGAGGATCCGGTACCAGCAGAAAGCAAGAAAACTTTTCTAGAACATCCTCTTATATTGGAATCAGGCCATTCCCTGAAAAAAACTTCCTTTCAATTGACGGTATCAGGTTGTAGCCCAATTAATGGTATCGAATTCCACCCTAACCTTTTTACTATTAACTTCCTGTGATTACAATGTGCTACATCTGGTCAGGTCATGGGGACTTATTAGTTGTTAACAATGAAACCACTGAAAAAGTGTGCATCTGTATTGCATCTTTTCATCATACTTATTCAGTCTATATGCCGAGCAAATAATTTGAGAAGCTGGGTTATATGAAGAAGAATTAGGATGAAGTGGCATTAGGATGGGAAGAAGGTTCATGACAGCCTGTGATGGGCACATGACAGACAGCACATTACTTCCTGAAATCCAAGCGATCTAGAAGCACCTTCTGATGAAGATCAAAGACTACAGCCTTCCATACAGATTAAAATTCGAGTAAGAAAACAAAAGTTCTCACAACCAATGGGACAACATCATAACAAATGAGAAAAGATTGAGGTTGTCAAGGGTTTCATTTGACTTGGATCCACAAATCAATCCTCAGGGGAAGCAGCAGTAAACAAGCCAAATGATTTACTGCCATGGGAAAAATCTTCTGCCAAAGACTTCTTTGACGTATTAAAGAGCACAGATGTCATTTTGAGGACTGATTGCCTCCTATGCATGTGAAAATCAGACATGAATAAGGAAGAGTGAAGAAGAATTGATGTCTGATGAATTATGGTCTCTGTGAAGGAAACTGGCAGTACCAGCGACTGCCAGAAGAATGAGCAGGTCTGTCTTGGGGGAAGTTCAGCAAGGCTGCTCCTTAGAATAGGGGATTAGGAGACTTTATCTCACCTACTTGGAAAAGGTCATCAGGCTTGGCAAAGGAGAAGTTCATATAAGGAGAGCGAGAGAGATGGATTGATAACAGTGACTGCAAGTTGGGGTCCAAATCTAGCAGTGATGAGGATGCTGCAAGATGGGATGATGTGTCATTCTGGTGTGCCTCGGGTCCTTACGAGTGACCGTCTACTTAATGGTACCTAACATCAACACTTGGATCAGAATTGACCCAATGGAAGCAGGTCTGGTTTCAGCACCAGGAGAGGCCTAATATAAGCAGCCCCAAATCAAAAGGAGAGTTATGCACAAATCACACTCAAATTAAAACAATCAGATTTAAAGTGGGCAGATCTCAAATCATCCTCATCACTAAAGGATGCATGACACTGTGATGCTCCTTTTGGCAGTTCATTCAGCCTAGCAAGACCTTCAGAATAAAGTTTTATTTAAGAACAGGTGTTTCACAGAGCATACCTAATACCTTCTATCCATGGGAGTCTTTACTTGGTAAAAATTGGTCTTAAAAATGTATACTGCAAAAAAAATAAATTTTTTAACTTTCAAAATAAAAATAAAATTTTTTAAAATTTTAATGCTATGTTACACATTGTCTTTCCAGTGTTTTGCAGCTCAGGATATTGTCATCTCCGCTTTTTATTCTACAAATGCTTACAATGATGGAGGGCATTAATTCTTCATTCACATCTGGGCTTAAATGCTTGGATATCTCATATATGCTAGAAACACATTTGGGTCTTAATCTCTTAAAACAGCCAATATCAAAATCATCTCAAACAACATAGGGTATCCATAAATTCATGATTTGAAAAATTCAGTTCAGCCACCAGAAAAACAGACTCTATCCCAAAGATAGTTTCTCTTTCTGTTCCCCACGGGGTCATTAGGTGATAACATTTATTTTTTGACCACAGCCATGACTCCCCACACTTACTTTATTCTTACCAAGCTTCGGTCTCCTTCATAAACACTGTGTCCTCCAAGCAGCCTTTATATGTGAGTGATTCTCAGCTACAAATTCAGGTGTCTCTTCAATTTATGTACTTTGAGATACAACATGTTGCTTCAACTACTAAGGACAGCTTGGTAAATTATAAATCTAAGGCTCCAGCTGAGATGTCCCTCTCTACTAGAATTTCCCGCTCAATAGTCCTCAACCAAACTCACCTTCACCATCTTCCTTACCCATAAGACTGATTCTCCTTTATCCCCTATGTGCATGGATCATGTCATCAGTCACCAGACTCATCCCTCTCTCTCACAGGACCAGCAATCATCAAATTCTATTAAATCCATCGCCTAAACAGTTTCAGAATTGCCCCCCTATTCTCCACCACAAAGTGTTCCCTCGGATCTTTAACACTTCGCACAGGAATTTTTTTTTTTTTTAGGCATCACTGCCCTGGTGGTGGGAGTAGGAGGCCCAGCCTTTGCTCCTGGGAGCCGGAATTGAACCTCCATCCCAGTGGGCCGCAGTCCCGCGCACAACCACTACGCCACCGGGGCTCAGCCCCCGCACAGGAATTTTATCAGTTGCCTCCTAAGTCATCTTTCTGTCTTCAGCCCGACTTGCCCATAACTGCTAGAGTAATCTTTCTAAAACACAATTATGATTGTATGACTCCTCTGCCCAAAATGCTGAGACATCTTCCCATTCACTTCAGATAAAATCCCAATTCTCCTGGTTGGCCCTAGTCGGCTCTTGAAACCTGGCCCCTCCCGTTGTCATTAGTCCCATGTCCCCATATGACACTTTCCCATCACCACTCTCCATAAAAAG
>PVJH01028488.1:0-27300 GCA_004026705.1 Nesogale talazaci
AATAATAATAATAATAATAATAATAATAGTTTCAGAAACAAGTCAATTCTGATTCAGTGACCCTATAACCCTAGATTGAGAGGCTCCTGGGTTGGAACTGCTGCCCAAGATAACCCACAGAGCTCCTTCCGCTACAAATTCCAACCTTGAAAATCCTTTAGGGCTGATCTGCTCTGTCACAGGGCTGCACTGAATAGAAAATTCATATGCAGGCATCTAACAGTAACATTATACTATATGTCAGGAAATAATGTCAGTGGATTCTCAGGACTTGGAAAACAAACTTGTCCTCACTGCGCTGATCAGGTGAAATGAAAATGTGCAATCAAATAGCCTTTTGTGTAAGGAAACAAGAAAATCTAGAATGGGCTGGCAAATCAACTCCCAAGTGTCAAATCTGTCCCAGTATTTGGTTTTTAAACCTACAGGCTAATAAAAGGTTTTACATTTGGGGAGAGGAGGTACATTTTTAACTGGTTGAAAATCAAGGGAAAAAGGCGTAACATGACAAAATGCCCATAAACATAGGTGTTTGTTTAAACCCAGTCATGTTTATTTATATTGTCTGTAGCTGTTTTTACACAATAGCAGGGTTAAGTAGTTATGCTAGAGATTGTATAACTGTCCTAAAAAACGAATTTCTAAGTAAATCATTTTATTGGGTGCTCATACAACTCTTATGATCTATACCTACATCAATTGTATGCAAACCACATTTGCACATTTTTTGCCATCATCATTCTTGAAACATCCTCCTTAAACCTATGCCCTAGATATAACCTTCCCATATTTCCCCTCCCTCCCCACTCCACCTCCCCCATGAACCCTTAATAATTTACAAATTGTCATTATTTTATCATATCATACACTGTCCAATTTGTCCCTTCACCCACTTCCCTGTTATCCATACCCCAGGGAGGAGGTTATATGTAGATCCCTACAATTAGTTCCCCCTTTCTACTCCACCTTTCCTCCACCCTCTCGGTATCACTGCTCCTCCATTGCTCCTGTCCTGAATTCCCCATGTTTTCGGCTCCGGAGTACATTCCCTGGTCTAACTGGATTTATAAGGTAGAATTGGGATCATGATATTGGGTGGAAGGAATCATTTAAGAACTAGAGGAAGGTTGCATATTTCATTGTTGCTACACTCTACCTTAACTGACTCATCTCCTCGCTGCGACCCCTCGGTAAGGGGGTGTCACTTCACCTATTACTGGGTGTTGAGTCCCCAATGTGCACTCCCCCTCTTTTATAATGATATAATTTTTAGTCCTTTGATGCCTGATACCTGAACTCTTCAACACCTCATTGTCACACAGGCTGGTGTGCTTCATCCATGTGGGCTTTGTTGCTTCTGAGCTAGGTGGCTGCTGTTTTATTTTCAAGCCTTTCAGACCCCAGACACTTCATCTTTTGATAGCCAGACACCATCAGCTTTCTTCACATTTGTTTATGCCCACCTTTGTCTTCAGTGCTCGTCTCAGGCAGGTGAGCATCATGGAATGCCAATTTAATAGAACAAAGTGTTCTTCCATTGAGGAAGTACTGAGATGGAGATACAATGTTCATCTGCTGTCTTAATACTAACCCTAAAAGTGTATGCATGTTGATCTATTTCCCCATAATCCTATATAAATATGTTCACCAATGTACATGCCTGTATTCAGACCTGTATAAATGCCCTTTATTCACCAGTTCTTTCTTCTATTTCCTTTTACTTTCCTTTTGTCCCACTATCATGCTCAGCTTCCATTTGGGTTTCAGTATTTTCTCTCTGTTACATTACTCTCAATCAATCCCTATAAGGCCTCTCACACCCTTTTGCCACTGATTTTGGATCTCTTGTTGTTCCCTTGTCCCTGGGTTAGTCAACACCACCTCCTTCCCCAACCTCTCCATCTCCCATGTGCCCCGGAACCATCAGTCCCACTGTTTTCTCCTCCAGACTGTTCAACCAGCCTATCTTAACTAGATAGACTTGCAGAGATAGTGGTATGTACAAAAAAAAGTCTGTAAAAATATATAAATAAGCAATAAATAATAATAACAAAAGAAAAGCCTGTGAATAGTTCAAAGTCTGGTCGTTGATGTCCAGGAGTGTCCCCCGGTTGAGTCCAATGGGGTGTCACATCCTGGCCTCAAAGTATATCCTTGACACTCCCTCAGGGACTCCATGCTCTGCTCTTCCTGCTGCTCTGCTGCACGCCCTTGCCTCAGTGTGGTGGGGTCAGACCAGATGCATTCCCGACCCTGCTTCTCCAGTATTGCCCCATAGGGCCTTGGGTCAGCATGGGATGCTGTATTTCACAGTGGGGCTGACCATATGGTGCTCTCTATGGAATGGCTGTTCTGGGTAGGAAGATCTTTCTTGAGGCTCAATGGGCCAGGATGCACTCCTCTCTCTCTTTCTCCCCATTCATTTGCTCTCATGTGCTCTGGTCAGCCATGTCCCTGCACTGCAGCCTCAGTGCTGACCTCCAAGCAAACTCACCTGGGGGCTGGGGGGATGTCCATGTAGTTGGGATTAGGCCTGGCCCCTCAGACACCTCCACTGGCTCCCCACTCCATGCCATCATGCTGGAAAGGGATCCTGGAACCTCGGATTTAAGTTTGGTTCCTCTTTCCCTGTGGAAATATCAACAGTATACTTCCCTTGCATGGGTTAGTACCCCATTCCCCCTTTATACATTGCCATCTCCCTCACCCCTCCTCAGTTGGCTACAATATGTAGTCCTGGATTTGGTCTGACTCCTGCCATTCTACCTGGGTCGAACCCCAGGAATTTCTGTATAGAGAGCTTTTCCCTCATGCCCTATTTCCTTTTATGCCCCTTTTTCATTTTTTAAGCTTACCTCAGGGGACTCATACCATACTTTTCCTTTTATGCTTAGCTAACCTCACTTAGAATAATTTCCTCCAGTTCTTCCCATGCAGTGATATGCTTCATCCATTGCATAGTACTCCATTGTATGCATGTACCACAACTTTTTAATCTATTCATCTGTTGATGGAAATTTGGGTTGTTTCCAACTCCTTGCAATTGTAAACTGTACTGCAATGAAGATCAGTGGAGTACAGGTGTCTGGCTGTGGTTTGTTGCTTGCTTCTTCTGGGTATATGCCCAGTAGGGGGATTGCTGGGTCATATGGTAGCTCAATTTCCGTCTGTTTTAGATATCTCCAAATTGATTTCCATAGTGGATGTTCATACCTATAGGTCTACCAGTCATGGATCAGAGTTCCTGTCTCCCCATAGCCATCCCTCACTTGTTGCTTTCTGATTTTTTTTTTGAATTGGGCTATCTTTGAGGGGGTTGGATGCTATCTCACTGTTGTTTTGATTTGCATTTCTCTTATGGCTAATCATCGGGAACATTTTCTCATATGTTATTGGCCATTCAGATTTCTGCTTCTGTGAAGCTTCTGTTCAAGTCCTTTGCCCACCTCCTCAGTGGGCAGTTAGTTTTGTTCTTTTGGAAGCTATCAGGGTAGTGTAGATTTTATTAATAAGGCCTTTGTCTCATTTGTGCTTGCCAAAGATAAAAAACTAAAATATGTACTCTCTGGACCTTTACAGGACAAAAAAGTGGCTTATACCCATTCTGGAATCTAATAGTGCAATAATACTTGAAATCAAAAGGGGAAAATGTTAGCAAAAAAACAGACTGGTGAAAATATATTATCTAGCACAGTAAAACTAGACATCAAGAATCTAATGCCTAAAAATGCCAAAACCTTCCTCCCACCAGATGCTTAACACACAAGGCAAATTTGTGCAAAACAAAAGTTTATAAAAGGATGGGCCTGAGTTGAAAGGCAGGAAAACTGAAAAACAGACTTCCTAGTCTAGCTTCCATGGAAAAGAGAATACATTCTGGCTTCAGTGACCTAAGACTGTTCAGCAGTTTCTTCATGAAAAGGAACTGGGAAGTTCATATGCCCCTAGCATATCGCTAGAAGACTAGACACATATGCCAGAGAAATGTTTATCTATGCCGTGTCAAGGCAGCTCCAAGTTTTCCTGTCAACTTCAGAAGAAAATGGGTTAAGGGCTCCATTTAGTCAACTTCTTTTTGGCTCTGAAGAGAGTGGATATGAAGAATTACGGGAGGGTGGCTGTCCATGTGAAATGCCCAGGCAGCAAAATAAATAGTAAATAGAGGGCAGAAGGTAATAAGGGAAAAGAGACGTGAGAGTCCCTTGATAGAGGGATCGCACTCAAAGTTCTGCCCAAAGTGTCCATTTATGTCATTCCTATGGGTTACGTCTTGGGTCTCCTTTTCATCCTCAGTGTGGCCATTCTCCACAAAAGGGAGAGCAAATTGTTCCCACAAATGTCTAGATTTCTGATAGATAACAAACAGAGAGTTTAAAGAGCATGCAATAGCCCTGTGGCACAAGTGGCTCTTTTCAAAGATAAAGGATATTAAGAAACAAATGGAAATGTGGATAGGAATTGAGCATTGGGCTTTGACACAGTCAATAAAATTCAGGGGTGAAGAACATTTTTTTCTTGCTAAAGGATCATTTGAACATTTATGATATCATTCACAGGCCATACTGGTCAAATACTTCATTAAATCACTCCTACAACTTACCTCTAGTTCTTTAATGCTCTTCCCCGCCCCCTTGCAATATCATGATCTCAATTCTACCTTACAAATCCAGCTAGACCAGACCTACACACTAGTACAGATAAGAGCAGGAAACACAGCGAATCCAGGACAGATAAACCCCTTAGGACTAATTATGAGAATTATGATTCCAGGTGGGAAAAGGGAAGGTTGGGGAGAACAGGGGTACTGATCACAATGATTTACATATACCTCCTCCCTGGAGGACAGACAACAGAAAAATTGGTGAAGGGAGATGCTGGACAGTGTAATACATGACAAAATAATAATTTCTAAATTATCAAGGGAGGGATGCGGAGGGAGGAGAAAAATAAGGAGCTGATACCAAGTAGAAAGCAAATATTTGGAGAATGATGATGTCAACAAATGCACAAATTTGCTTGCCAAAATGGATCTATATATGGATTGTGATGAGTTATATGAGCCCCAATAAAATTATTTTTAAAAAGAAAAGATAAAGTTAAACGCCATCTTGTGACCAAAGAAAGTACTACAGCTTGAGTCTTTTAGTCTAGAACAGTATACCCAGTGGACACAGACATTGGACGCTTCAGCAAGTCTAAATAGCATATGAAGTATGTGTTGGATAGAAGTAAAATGAAACTTTCATGACTGATCATAATTTTAAACATTAAGCCACATTTCTACTTTCAAACAATTAGGAGTAACATATTTTCCCCCTTGACTGAACGAACTAAAACCTGGACAGATTACATGACCATTTTCAGTCCTTGAGCACCACCTGTGAATGATACAGTTCCAGGTAGAAGGGAACTAAACAATGTGAGCCTTACTATTGGCCCTGGATTGCTGTGTGGAGGGAGTTTCCAGAATGCTGGACAAAAAGGAGGAAGTCAAGAGGAGACCAGTCATCGTTAACTTGAAAAGACAGATATGGACATCTAGGATAACCTACAGGACAATTCTCAGGCGGGAATATTGGACAAGAGAGAGCTACAGTATGAGAGTTTCATAGATACATACAAGGTATCCTTCAGCTTGTCAGTCAAGTAATAACTAGTTTAATGAATATAAAGTAACTATCAGGGGCTTCAATAGCAGACACATGCTTCCTTGTCTTCTATGAACTGTGCTAAAACATTCAACTGCATGGACCATAACAAACTATGGATAGCCTTTAGAAGAATCCCAGAACACTACATGTGCTATTGTGGAATTACATAGTTCCTTTCGTTCCTGAGATGTCTGTGCATTTAGCCTCCTCAATCAAGGGCAGAAAACTGAGACGCCAGAAAGTGAAAGAGCAGCAAAGGCAGGAGAACCAAGAGCTCAGGCAGTGGTTCTCAACCTGTGGGTCGTGACACTTTTGCAAGTCAAATAACTCTTTCACAGGGGTGACCCGAATCATACCAATAGCAAAATTAGTTATGAAGTAGCAACAAAAGTAATTTGGAAATGCATTAAGGGGTGCAGCATTAGGAAGGTTGAGAAACACTGAACTAAGATTTCTATGCCCAGTGGGCTTCCAGGCTTATGAGAACAAACAACGCCTTGAAGCAGGAGACTTACTTGCAGAGATGCAGGGATAGAGCATATTTCAGGCACTCAATGGGAGTAGCTAGGTTTGCTGACTCACAAAGCTAGAGCTAAACACTATTGAACTGAGGCTTAAAGAAAAGTGATATACCTGTTGGGCAGTTATCAGCTTCCTAAAAGAGCTTTACAATGCTGCAGGACCAGGGCAGAAGCCAAGGGGACATGTTTGGGAGAGACCACAAACCAAAGAAAGGCCTACTTGCAAGCATGACTGGGAAGAGTTGGTTCTACTAAGCATTTCTGATCTTGAATTGTAATTTATTGCATTCCTGATAAGCTGTATAATTATAGTTCTGTGTGGCCAAGTTAATGAAGTGTCTAAGCCAAATGAGGAGTGGAGAGATCCATGAAGGACTGGTATCAGAACTGGGAAGAAGGTTGGAGGTTGGCAGCACGACTGACACTGGTTCTAGTGATGACTCTCCTCCTTGCCACTTGTGTCATCAGAAAAGGCGAGATGCTACCTCAATATTATTTTTCACAAACCCGGAGAAAAAGGAAGCATTTAATACAGAAGAACAAAGATATTTTTGTTGCTGTTGGAAGCAATGAAAAACACAAGACTCGGGGCTGAGCTCCAGTGGCGTAGAGGTTGAGTGCAGGACTGCAACCCACAGGGTTGGCGGTTCATATGCAGCAGTATCTCTCCAGAAGCAAGGCTGAGCCTCCTACTCCCACCAGGGGGCAGTGATGCGCACAAAAAACAAACAAAATAAAAACACAAGACACTAAAGCAACATTTGAAAGCACACACAATAATAATAATAATAATAATAAAACACAAAAAGTAATCTATAACTCTAACTGAAGGTGAAATAAAGAAATTCTTAGACTTAAGTGGGGGGGAATCATCACCATTATATGCCCCACTACAAGAAAAATAAAAGAACTATTTTAGAAAGAAGAAAAAACATCTGCTGGATACAAAGAAATGAAAACCATTGGAATTGGTAACCACATATTTTCTTATTATTTTTCATTTCTTTAAAAGTTAGTTGATGGGGCGGAGCTCCGGTGGCGTAGTGGTTGTGCGCGGGACTGCGGCCCACTGGGACGGAGGTTCAATTCCCGCTCACAGGAGCAAAGGCTGGGCCTCCTCCTCTCACCACCTGAGGGCAGTGATGCCTAAAAAAAATAAAAAAAATAAAAAATAAATAAAAGTTAGTTGATGTTAAAGAGGAAAAGCTGCAGGACAAGATCAACATTGAAGGACTGAGCCCTGGTGGCCTAGTGGTTGAGTGTGGAACTGAGGCCCACAAGCTTGGCGGTTCAAATCCAGCAGCAGCTCTCCAGGAGCAAAGCTGGGTAGCTCCCACGACTACCAGAGGGCAGTGATGCCAAAACAACCCAAAGATCAACATTGAAGACAAACAGAAATTTCTTGAGGAGTGCAATGAGATAATCAACTGTCTTGATAAGAAGCAGACTGCAGAGAAAGAGGAGTTTTGACATCAGCAGAAAGAGTTGGAAAAAGTCTGAAACCTCATTATTACCAAGCTGTGCCAGAGGGCTGGAGGGATGCCTGGAGGCTTTGCTGGGGATGAAATTTTTTCATCTGGTGGTGCTTCATTTGGACCCACGAATGAAGAGGCTGATTAAATCAGTAGTGAAAAGAGAAACAGACTTGTTCCACAATGCAAATTTAAAGGACCCAAACTTGTAGCACATTGGCCAGCAGTTGTAAAGAGTTAAAGCTTCTATATTACGCTTCAGGGCAGTCTCGATTCTTAAACATAGATTATGCATAAGGTAAAGATACCAAGTCAACATTGCACTAGTACAGTATTGTAAGTTGAAAATGCAGGCTGAGTCCCTGTGGTGTAGTGGTTGTGTGCGGGACTGCGCCCACTGGGTTGATGGTTCAAATCCAACAGCAGCTCTCCAGGAGCAAGGCTGGGCCTCCTACTCCCACCAGAGGGCAGTGATGCCCCCCAAAAAAGTTGAAAATTCAATGTCTTAAAAATAAGTTTATCTTAATGCAATTTTGAAACAATTGTCCTTCATCTTTCTTCAAAGAAATGGAAAAAAATGATTACCAACTTCATATGGAAGGGGAGGAAGCGCAGAATCAGCAGAGAACTCCTAAAAAAGAAGGACACTGTGGGAGGGCTTGCTTTGCCTGAATTAACATGTATTATATAGCCACAGTCGTTGTGTTAGTCCAGGTAGACTAAAAAACAAATTCATAGACACACACATGGATATAAGGGAAAGGTTTATATACAAAAGGAATGGAACATTGAGAAAGCATCCCAACCAAGTCCAGTCCAAAGTCATAAGTCCAATATTAGCCCATATGTTCGATACCAGTCTATAGAGTCTCCTTCCAACTCACGAAGCATGTGCAGTAGAGATGTCCCAGCGCTGGCAGGGGTCTCCCCATGGATCCTCGTTTCCAGGGTTCAGGGTCCATCAGCAGTATCCATTGGTGGTGGGAGCATCTGAGTGCTGGCAGGGGTCTCTCTGTGGCTTCTCTGGCCCCAGAGGTCTGGCTCCATCAGGGCAAGCCCATGTGGCCTCCTCTCTGGTTCCTCCATGATCCAGGAATCAGCATGCTTTCATCTCTTCTTGTCAGTAGACCAACTCCCAGAAACTGAGAGTCAAGTTTCTCTTCTCCAACTGGGAAAAAAACTTGAGACTTCCCAGAATTCTCAGGAGAAAGCCACGCCCACACAGAGGCCTCATTTGCTACTCATTGGCTATATCCAAATTAACAGGCTACATCCCAATCATGAAATTGACATCATGAATACATGACCGCCACAGTGGTCAAAACTGCATGGTACTGGTATAACGATAAATACTCAGATCAATGGAAAATAACTGAAAACCCAGAAATAAAAACATCAGCATACAGACAATTGATAAGGTCCCCCAAAATATCAAATGGGAAACAGATGCTCTCCAACAAATGTGCTGGAAAAAGATGGATATCTACCTGTAGAAAAATGAAACGAAACCTTTGTCTCACTCCATGCACAAGAATAAACTCAAGATGGATCACAGATCTCAACGTAAAACCCCAAACTATTAGGGCCATCAATGAGGGAATTGGGACCAACCTGAGAACTTTGGCACAGAGAATACATAAGCTCTCAGAAATAGGGAAGGACACAAACACAGAGGAGGCACAAATTGACAAGTGGGATATACTAGAGATAAAACACCTGTGATAAAACACAAAAGAATTCACCAAGAGACTAATAAGAGAGCCCATGGAGGGAAAACATCTTTAGCAATGTTTTACTTTGCCCTCTCTTGTTTTTGTGCTTATTATTGTCTCTGCATGTCTGTCTGGATAAGATAGGCAGGATAAACAATAGTAAGGAGAAAACAATGGGACCAATAGTTCTGGGGTGACAAGAGAGAGGGGGAGGTGGGGGAAAGGAAGGGGAGTGTCAACCAACCCAGGGACAAGGGAACAAGTGATCTAAAACTGATGGCAAGGAAAGCATAGGATGTCTGGTGGGGCTTGATCAAATGCAGTGTAGCTGAGAGGAATTACTGAAACCCAAATGAGGGCTGAACATGATAGTGGGACAAGAAGAAACTAAAAGGAAATAGAGGAATTAATTAGGAGGCATAGGCCATCTATAGAGCTCTAAATACAGGCATGTCCATATGTAAATATATATATAACTATAGAAAAAATCTATGTACATATATTTATATTTAAGTATTAAGGTAACAGACAGACATTGAACCTCTACTCCAGTACTCCCTCAATGCAAGAACACTTTGGTCTAATAACCGAGCATTCTATGGTGCTCACCTTCCCAACAAGATTGCTGAAGCCAAAATGGGTGCATAAGAAAATATGGTGCCTGACTATGAAAAGATATAGTGTCTGGGGTCTTAATGGCTTGAAGATTAACAAGTGGCCATCTAATCGAGAAGCAACAAAGCCCCCATGGAAGAAGCACATCCGCCTATGTGATGATGAGGTGCCGATGCGATCAGGTATCAAGTATCAAAGATGCAGAACAAAAACAAATCATCATCAATGTGAATGAGGGGACACATGTAAAGGAGACCCAAAGCCTATTTGTAGACCCCAAAGCCCATATGTAGATAATTAGACATCCCCTTACAGAAGAGACACAAGGAAAAGATGAACCAGTCAGGGTGCAATATAGCACCAATGAAACATACGATTTTCCCGTAGTTCTTTAATGTTTCCTCTTTACACACACACACACACACACACACATCCCAATGTCATGACCCCAGTTCTACCTCACTAATCAAGCTAGATCAGAACATGTACACCAGCACAGATTAGGGCTGTAAACACAGGGAATCCAGGACAGATAAACTCCTCAGGACCATAAAGTAGCGATACCAGGAAAATAAGGGGAAGGTGGGGAAAGAATAACAATGATCTACATATAACCCCCTCCCAGGGGGACAGGCAACAGAAAAGTGGGTGAAGGGAGACAACAGTCAGTGTAAGACATGAAGAAAAGAAATGTGTGTGTGTGTGTGTGTGTGTGTGTAAAATCAAAGGCTCATGAAGGAATGAGGAAGGGAGAGTAAGGGGAAAAATGAGGAAAGGTGTGCCTCAGGATTGTGTACTCTCATCATACTTATTCAATCTGTATGTTGAGCAAGTCATCAGAGATGCTGACTTAAGTGAAGTAAAATGTGGTATCAAGATTGGAGGAAAGCTTATGAACAATCTGCTATTTGATGGTGACACAACCTTGCTTACGGGAAGTTATGAGGACTTGAAAAACTTGTTGGTCAAGGATTACAGCTTTCAGTGTGGATTAGGACTCAATGTAAAGAAGCCAAAAATCCTCACAAGTGGACCAATAAGTGGCATCGTGATAAATGGAGAAAAGGTTGAAGTTGTCAGGGATTTTGTATTCCTTGGATGCACAATCAATGCTCATGGAAGCCTCAGTCAAGAGATCATAAAATGTGTTGCATTGGATAAATCTGCTGCACAAGACCTCTTGAGAATACTAAAAAGCCAGGATGTTACTTTGCAAATAACACAAGCCAAGGTATTTTCAGTTGCCTTATATGTATTTGAAAATTATGCATATGCAAATGAAATTTGGGCTTTGAATAAGGAAATCAAAGAAGAATTGATGCATTTGAATTGTGGTGCTAGGAAAGAGTATTGAAAGTACCGTAGACTGCTAAAAGGAAAAACAAAAATCATTGATTGCAGCAACAAGTTCGATAACCTAAATGAAATGGGAAAATTCTTAATAACACATGATCTAACCAAACTGATTTAAGAGGGGAAAAAGACTTGACAGATTCATAACAAACGAAGAGATAGAATCACTGATCAAAAGTCCCCTGCTTAAACAAGAAAAATCCTGAACCAGATGGTGTCTATCATTCACAGAAGACAGTTTTAACTTTTCTTTTTGTTTGTTGGTTTGAGGTTTTTTGGCATCACTGCCCTCTGGTGGTGGGAGTAGGAGGCCCAGCCTTTGCTCCTATGGAGCTGGAATTGAACCTCCATCCCAGTGGGCTGCAGTCCCGTGCACAACCACTACGCCACCCGGGGCTCAGCCCAGTTTTAACATTTCTAAAAGGTAGAGAAGGAAACAATAATCCCTAATTGGTTCTATGAAGTAGATCAAATCCTGACAGCCAAACCAAAATCACCACCAAAAAAAGAAAACTACAGACCAGTATGTCTTATGAAATTGATACAAAGCTTTCAAAAATTACTAGTGAACAGCTTGCAACAGAGTCATAAACCATGACAAAGTGGAATTTATTTCAGAAATTCAGGGGTTAATTTTCACCATTAGAAAATAAATTGACATAATACACCACATCAATAAAACAAAAGGAAAGGGTCTGATGATCACCTCTATGGATATAGGGAAAGCATTTGAAAACTTCGACACACTTTCTTGATTAACACCAAAAAGACGACTGGAACAGAAAAAGTACTCCTCAATATGATTCAGAATGTATATGAAAAGTCAATAGCCTAGCTCACCGAAGGAGAGGGTATTGTTTATATCTCCACAGGGAAAGAGGGATGAGACTTAAAACCGGTGTTTCAGGATGTGAATGCAGCATGACAACATGGAGCAGGGAGCCAGTGGAAGGGTTCTGCAACCATGTGGACAGCTGCCTCTCTCTCCAGAAGAATTTACTTTACAGGACATCACTGAAGCTCTGGAGAGAACGTACCTGACCAGAATACACAGGAGCAATTGAAGGGGGAGGAAGAGAGAGTGGAGCACATCCTGGTCCACCAAGCCTTGAGGACAATATCCACACTCAGAACAACCAACGCCCAGGGAGGACCAGATGACCAGCTCCACTATGAGATATGATGTCCCTTGCTGACCCAAGGTTCTACGGGGGACAACCCTGGAGACACAGGGTTGGTATTGCACTGGGTCTGTCCCTACCACACAGAGGAAAACACTACAGGCATGCAGCAGAGCAGCAAGGGGAGCAGAGCATGAAGGTCTTGAGGGAATATCAAGGATAGACTGGGGTCAAGGCATGGAACCCCATCAGACTCAACTGGAGGTCACTTCTAGAGGTCAACAACCAGACCTTGAACCATTTAAAGGGTCTTCTTTATTTTTATTATTATTATTTATTTATATATATCCTAGACATTGTGTTTTTCTTGTAGGCATTTGATTTTCTTTTGTCGTTTCCTCTTGATATATCTTGTTTTTGTGCATATTATTATCTCGCAGGTCTATCTAGATAAGATAGGCTGCATGATCAGTTGGGAGGAGAAAACAACAGGATCAATGGTCCCAGACAGATATGCGAGAGGGTGAGATGGGGGGAAGGAGGTGGTGTTGACCAACCCAGGGACAAGAGACCAACAAGTGATCCAAATTCAGTGGCAAAGAGGATGAGAAAGGCCTGGTAGGAATTGATGAAGGATAGCATAACTGAAAGAAATTACTGAAATCCAAATGAAAGTTGAGCATGATAGTGGGACAAAAGGGAAGTAAAAGTAAAAAGAAAAAAGAAATAGGAAGCTAAGGGCATTTATAGAGGTCTTAATTTAGGCATGTACATAGGTAAATATATTTATATATGATGATGGGGAAATAGATCTACATGCATATATTTAGAGGTTCAGTGTTAAGGCAGCAGATGGACATTGGTCCTCCTCTCAAGTACTTCCTCAATGCAAGAACACTTTGTTCTATTAAATTAGCATTCCATGATGCTCACCTTCCCAAAATGACCACTGAAAACAAATGTGTGTATTTGCAAATGTGATGAAGAAAGTTGATAGTGTCTGGCTATCAAAAGATAAGGTGTTGGCTGAGTCCTGGTGGCCTAAGTGGTTGAGTGCGGGACTGCGGCCTGAGGACTTGGTGATTCAAATCCAGCGGCAACTCTCAGGAGCCGCGCTGGCTAGCTCCCATGACCACCAGAGGGCAGTGACACCCCCCAAAAAAAAAACAAAAAAAGATATAGCGACTGGGATCATAAAGGCTTGAAGATAAACAAGCAGTCATCTAGATTAGAAGCAACAAAGCATACAAGGAAGAAGCACACCAGCCTACACAATCAAGAGGTGTGGAAGAGATCAGATACCACGCACCAAGGAATTAAAAATTATATCATTGTAAATGAGGGGAGTACAGGTTGAGGACCCAAAGTCCATCTGCAGGAAAGGACTTTCCCCTACAGAAGGGTTGCTGGGAGGAGACGAACCAGCTAGGGTGCAGTGTAACAATGATGAAGCAGACAACTTTCCTTCAATGCTTCCTACTCCCCAATTCTCCCTTACAAATCTAGCTAGACCAGAGGATGTACACTGGTACAGAGAAGAGCCAGAAATATATGGAATCCCGGACACATGATTCTTCCAGGACCAGTCGTGAGAGTGGCGATACCGGGAGGGTGGAGGAAAGGTGGGATAGAAAGGGGGAACCGATTATAAGGATCTACATATAACTTCTTTCCTGGGGTATGAACAACAGGAAAATGGTAAAGGGAGACATCTAAGATATGACAAAGTAATTAATAATTTATAAAGCATCAAGGGTTCATATGGGAGTGGGGAGGAAGGGGAAAAATGAAGAGCCGACGCCAAGGACTTAAATATACTGCAAGTGTTTTGAGAATGATGAGGGCAATGGATGAAATGTGCTTGACTCACAGTGGACTTATTCATGGATTGTAATAAGAGTTGCATACGTCCCCAATAAAATGATTTTTTAAAAAAAGAAAGAAAGAAAAGCCAATGGGAAACAGTGTGGCAGTTTTTCAGAAAGAGAAAGACAGAACTACTATATGACCCAGCAGGTTATTCTCCTTGATACATACCCAAAACATTTGAAAGCAGATACTTCAAAATAGACTTGCATACCAATGTTTATTGCAATAGTCTTCACAGAAGTCAAAAAATGGAAACAACCAAAATGCCTATCAACAGATGAATGACTAAACATAATGTGGCATAAACATACAATACAATACTGCTTAGCTTGTAGGAAAAATTAAGTCTTGATACAAACTACAGTCCAAGTGGAGCTTGAAGATATTATGTTGTGCAAAATAGCCAATAGCAAAAGTAAAAGTAAAAGTAAAACATAACATAACATATAAAAAAACATGAGCCCCAGTGACGTAGTGGTTGAGTGCGGAACTGTGACCCACTGGCTTGGCGGTTCAAATCCAGCACCAGCAAGACTGGATAGCTCCCACAGCCACCAGAGGGCAGTGATGCGGCCCCCCCCCCAAAAAAAAGAAAAAACATACAAACATATAAAAAATTTGAAGTATAGTATATAGAGATCGGGAAAAACAGAGTAAAGGTAACAATATAGAAAACAGAGAATAGATTAATGAGACCAAAACAGATTTGAAACACTCAAGAAAATTAAAACCCCTTAGTGAGAAGTGTGTAGTAGGGGGTGGGGTTGTCCTAAATTTTCAAAAATCAGCAGTTAAGATGGTAATAATATTGCCAACCTGGCAGAAATAAAAAAGATGATAAGGGAATGCTATAAATAATTATATGTCACCAATTTACGTAAATAAAATAAACACATTCCTAGCAACACAAAAACTGTCAAAATAACTTAAAATGGTCTAGGCAATAGACATCAAACAGGGGAAAAAACACATATCACTGTGTGCACACATCCCCAAGGTGCCCACTGAGGACATGTGGGAGCATGAGCAAGAGTGGTGAAGAAAACTGATGGTGCCCAGCTATCAAAAGATATACCATCTGGGGTCTTAAAGGCTTGAGCATAAACAAACAGCCATCTAGCTCGGGGGCAACAAAACCCTCCATAAAAGAAGCTCACTTGCCTGTGCAATCATGAGGTGCTGAAACAATCAGGCAGCAGGCATCAGAGAACAAAAATCAAAATCAATGGACCAATTAACTCCCAATATCACTGAAGACAAATGGATACAGAGGCAAACAGAGTAGAAGAAATGATGGTGCCCAGTTACCAAGTGATTGAATGTCTAGAGTCTCAAAGACTTGAAGATAACTGAGCCGCCATTCAGCACGGAGACAGCAGAGTCCACGTGGAAGAAGCACACCAGCATGTGTGATCAAGAGGGGCCAAAGGGAGCAGGTATCAAGCATTAAAAAACAGGAATCACTTCATTATGAGTGAGGGGAGGAGCAGGTTGGGGACCTAATGCCCACTGGTGGGTAATTGGTCACCCCTTTACAGGGGAGCCACGGGAAGGAGACAGACTAGTCAAGGTGCAGCCAGGTAGTGAAGATGCATACAAGTTTCCTCTAGTTCCTAAGGTCTTCCTCCCCCCAACCATCATGGTCCCAACTCTACCTTGCACATCCGGATGGACTGGAGAAGGTACACTAGTGGAGAGAGGAGCTGGAGATATGGAGAAATCAGGATGGGTGAGCCCCTTCGGGCTGGTGGTTAGATTGGAACTACTGGATGGGTGGAGAGAAGGTGGGGTAGAGAGACGGAACCAACTACAAGGATGTACATATGACCGGTCTGGAGGACGGGCATCGGGGGAGTGGGTTGAGGGAGGTGTCGGGCAGGGTAAGATACGATAGAACAATAATAATTTATAAAACATTGAGGGTTGATGGGGGAGGAAGAGCAGGGAAAGAGGGGAGGGGTTGGAGGATCCAATATCAGGGGCTCGGGGGAAGGGGCGGATGTTGGGAGAATGATGATGGCAGCGGATGTGCGTGGGTGCTTGCCACAGTATGTTTATTTGTGTATTGGAAAAACGATGTACAAGCCTCTAGTAAAATGATTTTTAATTAAAAATGACTTAAAATAAATAAAAATCTGAAGATATCTATAGTAAGTAAAGAAATTGTCCAGCAATTTAAAATCTTCTAAAAATAAATAAAGAAAAAAAGAAGTCCAGGACCAACTATTTCAAAGCTAAATCCTAAAAAGAAATTTAAAGAATTAACACAAATTTCCCTCAAAACTTCTTAAAAATGGAAGAAAAAAATACTTCCAAATCCATTGTATGAGACAAACATTACTATCTTGTTACCAAAGCCCAATAAAAACATCTCAAGAAAAGAAAAATAATCCTATGAATATGGATGCAGAAATCCTCAAAAAAAATTCTACCAATTATCAGAAGGGTGAAGGGAAGGTGAGGTAGAAAGGGGAACCAATTACAAAGATCTACATATAACCTCCTCCCTGGAAGACGAACAGCAGAAAAGTAGATGAAGGAAAATGGGGGAGAGGTGTAAGACATAACAGAACATAATAATAAATAAATTATCAAAGGTTCATGAGGGAAGAGGTGCAGGGAGGAGGGGATAATGAGCTGATACCAAGGGCTCAAGTAGAAAGCAAATGCTTTGAGAATGTTGAGGGCAACAAATGTACAAATGTGGTTGACACAATGGATTGATAGTGATAAGCATATTAGCTGCCAGTAAATTGGGGGATGGTTGGTTTTTTTGGGGGGTGGGGGCATCACTGCCCTCTGGTGGTCGTGGGAGCTACCCAGCCTTGCTCCTGGACAGCTGCTGCTAGATTTGAACCGCCAAGCCAGTGGGCCGCACCGGGGCTCAGCCCAATAAATTGTTTTTTTTAAAAAGCCTACCAATCAGACTCAGCAACATATTGAAAGAATTATATACATTGACCAAGTAAAATTTACCCCAGGAACACAAAAGTAATGCAACATAATAAAAACAATATAACGTAATAGCTTAATAGACTGAAGACCCCCTGGTGGTGTCGTGTTGGGCTGCTAACTGTAAGGTCACACCACAGGAGGAAGATGGGCCTTTACTAGCCGGAAAGAGTTACAATCTAGGAAACTCACAGGGACAGTTCTACTCTGTCTCAGCATTGACTCTATGTCAGTGAATTTCAGTTTTTTGGCTAATAGAATGAATGAGTGAATGAATGGTCATCTCAATTGATGCAGAAATAGTAACAGACAAAATTCAACACCATTTAATGACAAAAATACTCAATAGAATAGGAAGTTCATTATAACCTAATCAAGGGCATTTGTGATAAATCAATAATCGACATCAAATTGAATGGTGAAAGACTAGGACCATTGGATTTCCTCATGCAAAAGAATAAATTTGAGCTCACACCTCACACCATACACAAAAATTAACCAAAATGGGGTCAAAGGCAACAATGATTTAATAAACCTCTTAGAAGAAAACATAAGGATAACTCACCATAACCTTGAATTTGGTAATAGATTCATAGATATGTCAGCAAAAGTATAAGCAACAAAAGAAAAAATAGGTAAATATAAGTCTTGCAAAATTGAAAAAAGGGCCGAGCCCCGGTGGAGTAGTGGTTGAGTGTGGGACTGCAGCCCATTGGCTTGGCGGTTCAAATCCAGAAGCAGCTCTCTAGGAGCAAGGCTGGGTAGCTCCCACGATCATCAGAAGGCAGTGATACCCTGAAAAAAATTGAAAAAAAAACTATCATCAGAAAATGCTATCAAAAAAGTAAAAACACAACCTACATAATGGAAGAAAATATTTGCAAATTATATACCTAGTGAGTTTCTGGTAACCAGAATATATAAAGAATCCTTGCAACACAAGCACAAAAAGAAAAGTAACCCAATTTTTACATGGGTTCAATAATCAGAACCGATGTTTCTCCAAAGAAGATGAATAGGGGCTGAGCCCCAGTGGCATAAGTGGTTGAATGCAGGACTGCAGCCCCGCTCTCAGGAGCAGGGCTGGGTAGCTCCAATGACCACCAGAGGGTAGTGATGCCAAAAAAAAAAAAGATGTATAAATGGCCAATGAGTATATGGAAAGATACTCAAAATCATTAGTTATTGAATCTAAAACTCATGCCATTACCTGTTCAGTTGGTGCCTGGCTATTAATTGGAATAGTGTCGGTGGTCCTATAGGTTTGTACTTAAATAAACAGCCATCTAAGTGAGGCATCAAGTCCACAAGGAAGAAACACACCCTCCTGTGTGATCCAAAGATGACAATAACAACATCCAAATATGATGAAGGGAAAAGTACCAGAGCTTAAATTATGAACACCCAAGTTGTAGAAGGCTATGGAGGACAGTGGAAGCCTAAAATCCAATTATAAAGTATCTGGTCAGATTAAGCCTCTCAAAGATGCTCCCTGGCCATGAACAAGGGACTCACACAGCTTTCCTATGAAACAGGGGTCATTGTAAACTTCCTTCTGATAACTGGTCAGATGTCCTCCTCCTTGACCCAACCTGAATTTGCTCTAGACAAATACTTCTTGTTTGTCCCTCAATAGAAAGGTCTTCTCTGGTTTTTATATTGCCAGTGCACTTTACTTTCTTGCTCTTTATTTTTATCTTTATATTATTATTGTTATGATTATTTTCTTCTTTCTGTTTCATTTTGGTTTTGTTTTTTATTGCTTCTCTAAGGTTTCCCAGGTATGAAGGACAGAAGGAACATGTGACTAGAGACAATAACTGATGAGGTGGTTTATCACAGGAGGGAGAGAGGGTGAGGGAAACTGGGAAGCAAATAATGAATGTGGGAGTGGAGAGGAAGCACAAGAACTGGTTGCAATGATGTACCAACAATTCTTTTTATAAGCAACGTAACTATGGTAGTGTCAGATATGTGCATTTTATATCACTAAAATGTAGAATGCACTATTGTAGGCATTTCAGCTACATCCCTGAACTTTACAGACAGCATCGTGCTCTCTCTCTCTTTTAGCAAATTTAAAACAGTTTTTAAAAATGAAAACCAAGTTGGCCAGTGGTTACCATGGGTGGAGGGCATTGAGTGTATGTTAATGATGGTGAAATAATTTGGAAAAGGATATCAATAATGGTTTTACAACACAAAGAGTATAATAATACTACCTGAATTGTACATGTAAAAGTTGCTGGATTGAAGAATGCTTTGTTATACATATTTTGCCATAATTTTTTAATTGCACTAATAAAAATAAGTACAGGAAAGATGAAAATTTAAAACTGATGTCGATGAAAGGCCAAAAAAGAACTGCTTGAAAGTTGTTAAAAAAAAAGAGAGCACTCTTCTGTCTGTAATGTTCAGGGATGTAGCTGAAATGTCCACAATAGTGCCTTCTATGTTGTAGACTTTCAGCAAGTATTTGTTGATTGAGTATTGAAGAAAAATTAATTTCAAAAAGAACTCACGCCATTGATTTGATTCAGACTCATAATGACCCAATATAGGATTTTAGAGGCTTTATAAATCTTTACTGGAACAGAAAACCTCAACTTTCTCTCAAAAAGTATCTAAGGAGTTTGAACTTTCAGTTAACAGTTACCAAAGAACCACCAGGCTTGCTAAACAGAATCACCAGTACTCTATTAGGAAAATGCAAATTCAAACCACAAGGAGATACCATTCTACATCTATTAGAAGAGTATAATACTGCTTGAGGCTATTAAAATCTGGAATGATGTGATATCTGTAGTAACTCCCAATATGTGGTTTCAAAAAATAAAGGTATTTAAATAGATAAGGCCATTGACATGACGGATTGACACAATAAGTACAACAATGGGTTCAAACATAAGAACAGTTGCGAGGATGGTGCAGGACCGGGCAGGGTTTCTTGTGTGTTGTGCATAGTGTCACTAGGAGTCAGAACGGACACAACAGCACCTAACAACAAATATATATATACATATTTATTTGTGCATGTATGTATATACATATATAAAACACCAGAATTACAAGAAAGTTTTACTCACAGAAATCATTTGATAGCATTCCATTAAATTTCAAAAGATTAAATATTTTCAACAACATTTTAAAATTGAGTCATTAACCATGTTTGTATATTTTGTTTAAATTTCAACAAATAATTTTGACTCAGAAAGTTTTTAAAGTATAAAATAATTAGCAAAATTTCCATCTCAATTTTTTATTAAATATAATCAAATATTGTGTGCATGGAATATAATTTTTGTACTTTATATATATTTAAAGATCATTTTATCGGGGGCTCTTGTAGCTCTTATAACAATCTATACATCAGTTGTGTCAAGCATATTTGTACACATGTTACCACCATCATTTTCTAAACAGTAATATATTTTAAGAGAGCCTGGAGGCTCAGATCAGAGGACATCAAAATCAAGTGACATTATATGGTTCATGAGGGCAATGCTCTACATTCTACTTTAGTGAGCATTTATGGGGCTCTCATCACTGCCCATTTATAGTCATCTCTCTCCATCCAGAGCAAAGAAAAGTGTAGAAAATCTAAGATTCATGGAAACAATTCAATGGACTAAGAGATCACAGGAACATCAGTCCCCACGATCCTGAAACCCAAAGAACTAGACACTGCCCATCTATGACTACCAACTGGTCTGAAAGGGACTACATTAGAACATGGAATGAGGAAGGGAGTTGGGGAACGAAATTCAAAACCATAAAAAACAGCAGTCTACTGTTTTCAAATCCAAAGGGCAGCATTTATCCAAGGATAAAGTTCAAAAAAATTACCAAAGAGGGAGGAATAAAAATGGAAGACATAGGAAGAAAGCGGGATAAGTGGTGTTACATTGTGGAGACTGTAATCAATGAAATGAAACAAAATATGTATGAACTGTGAAATGGAAACAATCATTTGCTCTTTAAACTGTCATCTGATTCACAATTTTAAAAAGTGATTTCTTTTATTTTTGTTTTTCAAATTGCAATTGAATTTAAATTGCGGGGAAACCAACATATGAAAAAGGGTATCCACCCCCCCACCTGGCTGCGTCACCCAGGAGGGGGGACAGCAAAGGAACACAGCAACAAGGACCCAGGGCAGCCAAAGGTCAGCCCATAGTCTGTGGCAGGAGGACAAATGACCTGTTGTCCTTCCATTCCAGTGTGCCTGACTTGGAGGCAGACAGATACTGACTGTCGGCACCTCATGACAGTGGAGGGACCCTCGTGGAGGTGGCCCCTCCGGTCGCTGCTTAACCCAGGCTTTTACAATTTAAAAAATGAGAATTTCAGAAAAAAAGAAAAAGGGTACTCAAAAAAAACAAAACAAAAAGAGTGTTCTCTAGGACAGCAAGCCTTCCACTGTGAGCAGGTGATGAAAGCTATACGCATTCTCCTCAGCAAATGTGCCCAAACCAAACTCACTGCCAACAAGGCGCTTTCAACTCACAACAACCCTCTAAGTCAAGGCAGCACTGCCCTTATGGGTTTCTCATACTGGAACTTTTTTTACGGGAGGAAAGAGCTTTATCTTTCTCTCTCTGAGTGACTGGTGGCTTCAAACTGCTGCCTTTGCCGTTTATCAGTTCAACATGTAGCCACTGCGCCACCAGGACTCCTCGCAAGTGTAAACACCTATCAAAAATGTACATGAGGCTAAGCCCCAGTAGCATAGTGGTTGAGTGCAGGACTGCGGCCGACTGGCTTGGTGATTCAAATCCAGCAGCAGCAAGGCTGGGCCTCCCACTCCCACCAGAGGGCAGTGATGCCTAAAAATAAATAAATAAAATAAAATAAAATTAAATTAAAAAAGTGCATGAATGTAAAACTGTGTTGCTCTGAAATAATAGAAAGCTTTAATAAATAAAAATATTGCAATGTACTAGTATTGATTCTCAACATACCCTCCATCTAAGTCTATACACTTCTGAAGGTGATATTTCTATCTCTATAACCCTTCCCCAAAGAACTCTGCACTGTGATTCACACAACATCAAAACAGCAGTTTGGGCATCCTTGAAGGACTGGGGTCACACTCATTTTGAGTGTTCTTTGAGTTTGTGGAACACAAGGAAGCCTTAAGGAGCAAGATCTGAACTGGAGGGTACATGAGGTAAGGTTTCTCAATGGAATTCTTCTGGGACAGCCCTTGCTACCTTCAAAGAATGAACAAATGCATGGGGGCGGGGAGCTTCAGCTTTCTTTATTTCACCAGTGTAGTTTTCAGTATTCTTCAACTTGTTCCTAATAAGGCCTGAGATTGCCCTATGTTCTTCATGAAAAATCAATCCAGTTTACCCCTTGGGAATCCCAAAAAATAATTAACATAATTTTCTGAGCTGACTTCTCTGCCTTGGATCTAACTGCAAATGCCTTCAGCAGCCACAGCTGTGAGCGGACTTTAACAACAACAAAAATCTAACAAGACTCAAACATGTGCTTTACTGCGAGAATTTGTCTTCAGCCATCTATTGAAGGCAGAGGCAATCTTAAGCCCATTTTATTTGAAGTAAACCCAAGCGAGTATGATCATGCACTCTCGTGGCAATACTTTCTAAAGTTACTTTTCTATCCTCTTGCTTTGCTCTCCCAGCCCCCATGTGCATATTTGCACATGATTTTGAGCGTGACTTTGGGGGGATTCATATATCTCCCCAGTTCTGAAGGCCTGAGCCCAAGATGTGGACGCTCTCCTTTGAATAGAGCTCAGCTACTATTCATCTCTTCTTCTTTCCCTTCTTGTTCCTTAATAGCTTCTTCTCTCAAAACTCAAGCTTTTCTACCACATAGCTTCTGCTTGTTCACTGTCAATCAAGGTTTCTCAGGTTTCTGGGGCACAAATCCACTAACCCTCTAAACACATGCAACCATGTAGACCATTTCAGGACTTTTTTCAGTAGAGGACACCTACACGTTTGCAGGCCAGGTGCTCTGAAAGTGAGAAAGCCGGAGTTGAGAAACCAAGTGGGCTGCACCCCTAAAGCAGGTAGGAGGTAGGAGACTGCTGCCAGGGCGGACTTGATCTGGGCACTGTGAAAAAGGGCAGCAAACCGGCAGACTCTGTGAGCTGGGGTCACTTACTTTCCAGGCTTCAAAGAAATGCATAGCTGCAGGGGCTCTGAACAGAATCCCATTCTCTTGTCCAGTGGTGGCAGCAGCATGCTCCGAGGCTGAATGAGGTCGGAGGGAATTGGGGAAGAAGAGGGAGGACTCAGGTCACCCGCTCAGACATCTGCCCCTGTATATTTTTGGAGTGAGCCAACAAGTCAGGGATGGACTACAGAGGAGGAGAGACTGAAGTGTGGTAGGGATAGGAAGAGCAGCACTTTTCCATAAGGTGAGCAAGATCAGAACATTTCTGCAGCCCTTAAGCCTCAGTTGCCTCCACTGTGCAAAGCTTCTGAATGAAAATAGTTACTGGCCAAATGTTCACAAGTGACTTCATGGTAGCCACATTATTCCAGCAGGGCTACTTAACATTCAACAATTGTTTGGGAGCATGGTATCGATCTGTTTGCTTTTATTTTTTTAATAGAACAGGACAAGAAATGGCTATGTCTGAAGAAATGTTATAATTATATATGTATTTTGTATTGGGCTAATCAAATTCATCTTTTAAATGTTCAAAACGAATGTTCTGAACCTAATTTGCTCTCCAGGCTGAGGTGGAAATCTCTAGACTCATATCTTCTCTTGCTTTTCTCCAACCATCAACAATTTCTTCTCCCCAAAGGAAAATAACTCTAATTTTTTTTTAGCCTAGAAGAATAACCTATTTGACAACCCACCATGTGCGTACTAAGTGAAGGTCCAGACTACAGGTCAAATACTTCCCAGTAGCGAAATGGAGAAGCCGGAGGGAGTAGGTGCCTTGAAAAGGGGGGAAAAATCCTCAGAGACACAGACACCCACGGGCAGGAGCTCTGGTGCAGATGCAACCCCTCCCTGTTCAACAGACCACGGGAAGAAGAGGCCGCTTTTCACCTCTGGGGTGGGCAAAAACAAACACAAAAAAAACCCCACCAGAAGGCATGGCAGGGCCTCCTGTGGTGAGGCCTTGAGGGGAGGGGATTATGCATGAAGGAGATGGACTCGCTCCTGACGCACTTTCTCCTGGTGAGAGGGGAACTAGGGACCCGAGCCCACTGGTGACGTTTCCCTCACGTGATCCAGCGCCAACGAGTGCAGTAGTCCCTTTCCTCCAGGTATCAGCTCCCTATTTCCGTGGAGGAAGGCAGACTTCAGACTGAGGGGCTCAGGGGGCAACTGCCCTATAGCCCTGCAGGTCAGTACAAACCAAGGACTCCTGGGGTAGGGGTGGGGGAGGACAGAGACTACTGGGAAGAGGGTTTCCTTTCCAGATTCGACTTGCTTCTCCCCCTCCATTCATTTTGGCGCATAAAATTGTGTGAGTGTTGGGGATAGGGGGTCTGGAAGGCTGCTGTCTCTTCCATCCGTGGATGTCTGTGCTTCTGGCAGAAGGAAATGTGAGGACGAGGATGCGCGACCCCGAGATGCCCATAAATCCATCTCTGCCGCCTATTGAGGGAGAGGCAGAGGGTAGGTAGGGATGCCCGATGGTAAAGACTGGAGCGGTCCAGGAGCGGTTTCTGTCGACCTCTTTCCCCTACGCCCACCCCTTTGGTGCAAGAAATGGAGGGTTCGCGGGGAGGAGGTCCTCCCGGCGGCGAGGGGTCGGGAATGGGTACCAGCGCGGATCATCTAGGAGGTGGACAGGGATAGCTGGCGGGCGGCCTCTGGCGGGGAGGGTGCATAGGAGTGGGGGGTGGGGGGCGAGAAGCACGCAGCAGGGTCCAGGCCTGCGTTTCCAGCGTCGTTCCCCATTCTCCCTCCGTCCATTTTGGAGTTGGAAATGGTGGGCTGTGGGAGCAGAGGGTTGGGGGCGGCTGCCGAGGAGGAGGGCAGAGGCTTGCTCTGGGGATTTGTGGCCTATTGCGGAGGAGGGGCTGCGGACCCCGAGAAGCTCCAGAGACGGTTGCATGGAGCAACGTTTTCCTCCATTTGTCTCTGGCATTGAAGGAAAATGTAGGCTTTCAGTGGATTCTGGGAAGGAGGCGAGGTGGCAGTGTGGCTGTGGCCATTCCTGCCCTGTCTGAGAAGTGATGGGTTTTGCCTTACATGGGCACCCCTGAGGGAGGAGCGGAGGTGTCAGAAAGCAGAGATCTAAGGACAGCTGGACCTGCCTTCTGAACACCCTTGTCCTGACCCCTCCTCATTTTCTGTGCTGGAAATGTGAAGCAGAAATGTGGAAGGGGAATTACAAAAAATCAGGGAAAAAACACTTTGGAATAAGCTCTCATCTATTGCCCCACATGGAAAAGCGAGGCATGAGGAGGGTAAAACTAGGAGAAGGTGAGGTACAGGGCAGGCCGGTGGCAGGAGGTGAGAAAGTTTTGACAAGAATCTGAAAGAACCAATGTCCCAGGAGCCAGTCATTCACTTCGCAATTCTTCATTCACCACCTGTGTTGTGTCTCTATGCAGGTCTTCAAGTGTGTGGTTGTGGGCACCACACCAGGCAAGAAGAGAAGAGACCTGCTCTATCAGCCCAGGTCAGTGCGAGAGGGCAATTGCCCCAGGACCCCTGGGGTACGAGTACATTAAACCAGAGCAGAAGTTGAAGGAGCCCCTGCCCAGTAGTCCTCCTGCTATCAGAGGCCTCTCTCTATTGGAGTGTCAGGTCCCTAAGGCATCATAGTGATGACAGAGGGGGGCAGAAGGAAAGAGGGAATAGAGAGTGGCTACCCCTTGAGCGTAGACAAGAGCTCTGACAGCAGACCAGGCAAGGGTTCTTTCCTGTTGGCAGTTCTGTGCCTTACAACTGCAGGCAAAGGTGAGGAGAAGGACCTGACCCAGAAGGCACAGCCTAGGCTAGCGCCAAGATGAGAACTGCAACGGCTCCTACCCACTTCTCAGTGCACTGCACTTAACTGTGGGCCGAAGCACCTGTGAAGATGTCGAGCCTTTGGCTCTTAGGAACGTGGGTGAAGTGGGGAGGGAGGGAGGAAATAAGAGTAGGATTGGCCTTAGAAAGTGGGATAGAGTCAAGAAAGCCCCAAATCAAGAAAGGCAAAGCTCCATCCAGACAGCCAATCCCACCCCCTAAGCCTTGATTTTCCTTGCTCTCCCAGGACAGGCAAAGAAGGGGAAATCTCAACATGGAAAAGCTCTACAAAGAAAATGAAGGGAAACTAGAAAATGAAAAAAACACGGAAAAGGAAAGCAAGCCAGAAGATGAAGTTGAGCAGGAAGAGGAAGGGAAGTTGGAAGAGGCGGCCCAGCCAGAGGTGGAGAGGAAGCCCGAGGGCCAGGGGAAGCTGGGCGGTGAGGGGGAGCCAGGGCCCCAGGGGCAGCCAGAGGGGAAGCAGGAGAGTCTGCAGGGAAAGTCAGGAGAGGAGGGCACTCCTGAAGGCGAAGCCCAGCAGAAGGCCCCCAGCGAGGCCCGGGCCTCCGAAAAGCGCCCTGCTGAAGACCACGTGCCCAGGAAGGCCAAGAGAAAAACGGACAGGGGCACGGATGATTCCCCCAGGGACTACCAGGAGGACTCACACGAAAGGCACTTGAGCAGTGAGGAGATGATGATGAGAGAATGTGGTGACATGTCCAGGGCTCAGGAAGAGCTCCGGAAAAAGCAGAAAGTGGGTGGCTTTCATTGGTTGCAAAGGGATGTCCAGGAGCCTTTCCCCCCTAGGGGCCAGCGCGGGGTGAGAGGAGTCAGGGGTGGAGGTAGGGGCCAGAAGGACTTAGAAGATGTTCCATACCTCTAATCCCTTTGCCTTTCCATTCTGATTCTCCGAGGGGAATCGTGCCAGCCCTGCTTTCCCTGGCAGGCATCTGCCAGGCTCTGTGCTCTAACCTGTGCTGATACTTTGCTTTAGTGTCACTCTTGCTACCAGCAGCCTCGGACCCAACTGCAGCGCCCCGTGTGTCAGTAGGAGGCTTTCACCCATGCGCATG
>PVJH01028489.1:0-27242 GCA_004026705.1 Nesogale talazaci
CCAGCACCCATAATCCATTACCCTAGGCAGTCCCTGAATCCTGAAGCCATGACCTTTGCCAAGCCAGTGACTTTGGTCCAGATCACGTCACCCTGGGCCAGCCTGGAACCCGGAACCCATGGCCGGCCCCAAACCCCAAATTTGTGACTTTGGGCAAGTCAATGACCGAGATCCTGTGACCTTGGCCCAGCACGGAAACCCGAAACTGTGACACTGGGCTTGCCCAGAACCAAGCATACTTGACCCTCAACAAGCCAGGAACACAGACCAGGTGACTCTAGCCAAGTTAGGAACCCCTAAGCCATTACCCTAGGAAAGCCATGTTCCCAAGCTCCATGACCTTTTTCCATGCCAGAACTACGAACCAGTGACCCTAGGCATGTCAGAACTAAGACACTAAGATATGATAACACTGGTCCGGTAACACCCCCACACCGTATAAACTTAGGCCGTCCAGACACCCATTCCTCATTAACCTGACCACCCCTGAAACCTGAACTCCTGACACGTGACCAAGGGCCAGACTGCAACCCTGAGCCCAAGACACAGAGCTGGCCCAGGACCCCGAATTCATGACTTTGGGCAAGCCACGAACCCAGAGTCGGTGACCTTGGCCTGGCCTAGAAACCAGAAACTGTAACCCAGGGCTTGCCCAGAACGCAGAACCCATACTGTAGGCTAACCAGGAACTGAAACCCGGTGATCAGGCCAAGCTAGGAACCCTGAACCCATGAACCTGGGAAAGCCAGGTACTCATACCCGAGATACTGAGCAGGGCCAGAACCACGAACCAGAGAACCTAGGTCCTCCCGGAACTAAGATGCCGTAATTGAGCCATCCCCGCACATATACTCCATTACTCTGGGCCGCCCCTGAAACCTGAAGCCTTGACCCTCAGCAAGCAAGTTACCATGACCCAGAGCACGTCACCATGGGCCAGACAGTAACCCCAATTTTATGACCGTTGGCAAGCCACGAACTCAGAGTCCGTGACCTTGGCCCTGCCCGGAAACTAGATACGATGACTCAGGGCTTGCCTGGAACCAAGGTCCCGTGACCTTGGGCTAGCCAGGAACTGAGACCAGGGACCAGGGACCATGGCCCATCTAAGACCCTGAACCTGTGTCCCTGGGACAGCCAGGTACCAATACACAAGGACCCTGGGCCAGGCTGGAACCATGAACCAATGACCCTTATCCTGCTCAGAATTAAGATGCGGTAACTCTGGGCCAGTAAGGCTTCCAAACCGCATAATCTTAAGCCATCCCTGCACCCATACCCTGTTACCCTGGGCTGCCCCAGAAACCTGAAGCCTTGACTCTTGGTAAGCTAGTTTGTGGCTTTCCTGAGGTCACAAATTCGGGGTCCCGGACCTGCCATGGCTTCAGGGTTATGGGCAGGCCCATGGTGACATGGTCTGGGTCACGATCACTAGCTTACCAAGAGTCAAGGCTTCAGGTTTCTGGGGCAGCCCAGGGTAACAGAAATCTGGGTTTGTGGCTTGCCCAAGGTCACGAATTCAGGGTTCCTGGCTGGCCCTTTGTTATGGCTACTAGGTTGGGGCCTGGCCCAGTGTCACTCGGTCGGTTTCCCTGGTTTGACAAGTGTCAAGTTCAGATTTCTGTGCTGAACCAGTGTAATGGGGTATTGGTGTTGGGACTGCCCAAGTTTATGCAGTTTGGGGCCCTTACTGGTCCAGTGTTATGGCATCTTAGTCCCGGACGGGCTTAGGGTCTCTGGTTTGTTGTCTGGCCCTGCTCAGTGTCATGGAGTATGGGTAACTGGCTTTCCCAGGGTCAGGGTTCGGGAGCCCTAACTTGGCCTGATCACCTGGTCTTGGTTCCTGGCTATCCCACATTATAGTTTCTGGGTTCCAGGCAAGACCTTGGTCACAGTTTCTGTTTTCTGGGTCGGACCAAGGTCACAGACTCTGGGTTAGTGGCTTTCCGAGGTCAGGATTCAGGGTCCCAGGCCTACCATGGCTTCGGAGTTATGGGTAGGCTCATGGTGACGTGGTCTGGGTCACGGTCACTAACTTGCCAAGGGTCAAGGCTTCAGGTTTCAGGTGTGGCCCAGGGTAATGAGGTATATGTGTGGAGATAACCCAAGTTTATTCAGTTTGGAGGCCTTATCGGCCCAGGGTTCTGGTGTCTTAGTTCCTGGTGGGCCTAATTTCTCTGGTTCGTGGTTCCAGCCCTGCTCTGTGTCATGGGGTACGGGTATATGGCTTTCCCTGGTTCACGGGTTTGGGGTTCCTAACTTAGCCTGATCACCTGCTCTCGGTTCCTGGCTAGCCCACAGTACAGGTTCTGAGTTCCAGGCAAATCCTGGGTCATGGTTTCTGGTTTCCGGGCCTGGTCATGGTCACGGCCTCTGGGTTTGTGACTTGCCCAAAGCCATGAATTCGGGGTCCCAGGCCAGCCCTGTGTCTTGGGCTTGGGGTTGCAGTCTAGCCCAGGTTCACATGGCTGGGGTCCCTGGATTGCCAAGTGTCAGGGGTTCAGGTTTCAGGGGCGGCCAGGGTAACGGGGAATGGGTGCTGGAATGGTCTAAGTTTATGCCATATGGGGGTCTTAACAACCCAGTGTTTTCACATCTTAGTCCTGACGTAACTAGGGTCACTGGTTCATGGTTCCAGCACAGCAAAGGGTCATGGGACATGGGAACCTGGTTTTCCCAGGGTAATGGTTTAGGAGTCGCTAACTTGGCTAGGGTCAGCTGGCTTGTCTGGGTTGCTGGCTTGTTGAGGGTCATGTGTACTCGGTTCCGGGCAAGGCCAGTGTCACGGTTTCGTGTTTCTGTGCCAGGCCAAGGTCACGGGATTTAGGTCATTGACTTGCCCAACGTCACGAATTTGGGGTTCTGGGCCAGCCATGGGTTCAGGCTTTGGGACTGGCCCAGGGTGATGTGCTTTGGGTCACGGTCACTGGCTTGCCAAGGGTCATGGCTTCAGGATTCATGGGTGGTCCAGGGTAACGGATTATGGGTGCCGGGATGGCCCATGTTTATGTGGTTTGGGGGCCTTAAATGCTCGGTGTTACCGTGTCTTATTCCGGGCGGGTCTAGGGTCCGTAGCCCTAGCCCTAGCCCTACCCCTACACTTACGCCTAAGCTTAAGCCTATCGTCTGAGTTTCACTGGTCCGTGGTTCTAGGCCATCAAAGAGTCGTGAGATATTGGAACCTGGCTTTCCCAGGCTAACGGATTTGGGGTTCCTATCTTGGCCAGGGTTACCTGGTCTGGGTTTCTTGCTTGCCCAGTCATGGGTTCTGGGTCCTGTGCAAGGCCAGGGTCAAGGTTTTGGTTGTTTGGGCCAGGCCATGGTCACTGGATCTGGGTTTTTGGTTTGCCCAAGGTCATGAATTCGGGTTTCCAGGTTGGTCCTGTGTCCCGGGTTCAGGGTTGAGGGCTGGTCCAGGTCACTTGGCCGGGGTCCCTGGCTTGCCAAGTGTCAGGGGTTCAGGTTTCTGTGCCGACCCAGGGTAATGGGGTATTGGTGTTGGGACTGCCCAAGTTTATGCAGTTAGGAGACCTTACTGGTCCAGTGTTATGGCGTCTTAGTTCCAGGCGGGCCTTGGGTCTCTGGTTCGTGGTTCCTACCATGCTCAGGGTCACGAGGTCTGGGTACCTGGCTTTCCCAGGGTCACGGGAAAGCTCAGCCTGATCACCTGGTCTCAGTTCCTGTCAAGCCCACGGTACGGATTCTGGTTTCCAGGCAAGCCCTGGATCACGGTTTCTGTTTTCCAAGGTGCCCCAAGGTCATGGACTCTGGGTTCGTGACTTGCCCAAGGTCATGAATTCAGAGTCCCAGGTCTACCATGGTTTGGCGGTTATGGGCTGTCCCATGGTGACATGGTCTGGGTCATGATCACTAGTTTTCCAAGGGTCAATGCTTCAGGTTTCATGGGAGGCCCAGGGTAAAGGGGAATGGGTTAGGGGATGGCCCAAGTTTATGCGGTTTGGAGGCCTTACCTGCTCAGTGTTACAGCGTCTTAATTCCAGGCTCAAGATCACTGGGTATGGGTACCTACTTTCCCTGGGTCACAGGTTCAGGGTCGTAAATGGCCACGGTCACCTGGTCTGGGTTCCTGGCTTGCATAGGGTCACGTGTCCTTATTTCCATGCAAACCCAGAGTCATGGTTTTGAGTTTCCAGTTCAGGCCATGGTCAGTGGGTCTGGGTTTGAGGCTTGCCCAAGGTCATGACTTAGGGGTACTGGGTACTACCTGTGTCTCAGGTTCGGGGTTGCGCTCTGGTCCATGGTCACATGGCAGGGGTCTCTGGTTTGCCAAGTGTCAGGCGTCAGGTTGCAGCGGCAGCACAGGGTAATGAGGAATGGGTGCCAGGATGGCCTAAGTTTATGCAGTGTGGGGGTGTTACCGGCCCAATGTTTTCACATCTTACTTCCAACGTGCCTGGGGTCACTGGTTCATGATTCCTGCATGTACAAATGTCAGGGGGTATGGAAAAATGGCTTTCCTAGGGTAACGGCTTAGGGGTTCCTAACCTGGATAAGGTCACCTGGTCTGGGTTCCTGGCTTGTCCAGGTTCACGTGTTTTTGGATTTGGGCAAGCCCAGAGTCACAGTTTCGGGTTTCCGTGCCGGGTCAAGGTCATGGGATCTCAGACAATGAGAAAACGAGAACACTGGGCCAATTGATCGTTCATCTTGTCTCAAAATATCAAGGGGGTCTCATGTGGTATGCCGAATGACCCCTACTTATCAGCATTCTTGGGCAAACCAGCACCTTTCTTGGTGCCAATTAAGCACAGATTAATTGATTCATTAGTCAGTTAATTATTTAATTGATCAATCTCCAGAAATGAGAGTGAAACTAAAAGATTGGAGAGTGCTGGAAGCACCATGAAAAGGCCTGTGTAAAGTCAGAAAAGGAACACACTTGTGAAATGCATGAGCGTGTAAGACAATAATATTCATGAAAAGGAAGCTGTGGAAAGGGATTTTTTTGTGTGTGTGAGAAATAAGCCTGTTGGTGACACGCACACCCCAAGACACAGCAAATACAGAGCTGAGTCTACTGGAAGCGCTAATGAAAAGATTGCTGATTGAGAAAACAAGGACACCGGGCCAATTGGGTTTTCATTTTGTCTGACAATATCATGGGTTCACATGTGGTGTGCCAAATAATCCCTAATTATCCTTGTTCTAGAGCAAACTGGTACCTTTCCTGGTGCTACTTAAGCGCAGGTTAATTGAGTAATTAGCCAGTTAATGAGTTAATTGATCAATCTTTAGAAATGAGAGTGAAACTAAGAGTTTGGAGAGTGCTGGAAGCATCATGAAAAGTCCTGTGTAAAGTCAGAGAAGGAACACTCTGGTGAACCGCATGAGCATGTAAGACAATAATACTCATGAACAGGAAGCTGTGCTGAGGGATGTGTTTCTGTGAGAAATACGCCGCTTTCCACCCGTGACTGGAGACACAGCAAGCAGCACAGCTGAGTTTCTTGGAGGCGCTAACGAAAAACCGCCGATTGAGAAAACAAGGACAGCCGAGTAATTGGTTCTTCATTTTGTCTGAAAATATCAAGGGGTCTCATGTGGTGTGCCAAATAACCCCTAATTATTAGGATTCTAGAGCCAACCGGCACCTTTCCTGGTGCTAATTAAACACAGGCTAATTGATTAATTACTCAGTAAATTAGGTAATTGATCAATCTCCAGAGAGGAGAGTGAAACTAAGAGATCAGAGAGTACTGGAAACACCAAGAAAAGGCCTGTGTAAATTCAGAGAAGGAACACTCTGGTGAACCGTATGAAAGTGTAAGACAATAATATTCATGAAAAGGGGGCTGTGATGAGGTATGTTTTTCTGTGAGAAATAAGCCTAATGGTGGCACGTGAAACCCGAGACACAGCAAGCAACACAGCTGAGTTTCCTGGAGGCCCTAACAAAGACACCGTTGATTGACAAAAAAATGACACCTGGCCAATTCGTTGTTCATTTTGTCTGAAAATGTCATGGGTTCTCATGTGGTGTGCCAAATAACCCCTACTTATCAGCATTCTAGGGCAATTAAACCTTTCTTGGTGCTAATTAAACACAGGTTAATTGATTAATTAGTCAGTTAATTAGTTAATTGATCAATCTCCAGAAATGAGAGTGAAACTAAGAGATCGGAGAGTGCTGGAAGCGCCATGAAAAGGCCTGTGTAAAGTCAGAGAAGGAGCACTCTTGTGAAACGCATGAGCGTGTAAGACAATAATATTCATGAAAAGGAAGGTGTTGTGAAGGGTGTTTTTCTGTGAGAAATAAGCCGGTTGGTTTCACACGTGCCCCGAGACATGGTAAGCTACACACTTGAGTTTCCAGGAGGCGCTAACAAAAAGACCGCTGATTGAAAAAACAAGGACACCGGCCCAATAGGTTGTTCATTTTATCTGAAAATATCACGGGATCTCATATGTTGTGCAAAATAACCCCTAATTATCTTAATTCTAGATAAACCTGTACCTTTCCTGGTGCTAATTAAGCACAGTTAATGGATTAGTTAGTCAGGTAAATAGTTAATTGATTAATCTCCAGAAATGAGAGTGAAACGAAAAGATCAGAGAGTGCTGGAAGCACCATGAAAAGGCCTGTGTAACGTCACACTCTGGTGAACTGCATGAGCGTTTAAGACAATAATAATTATGAAAAGGATGCTGTGGTGAGGGATGTTTTTCTATGAGAAATAAGCCTGTTGCATTCACATGTGCCCGAGACATGGCTAGCTACACAGCTGAGTTTCCTGGAGGCACAATGAGAAGACCGCTGATTGAGAAAACAGGACACCAGGCCAACTGGTTCTATATTTTGTCTGAAAATATCAAGGGGTCTTCATGTGGTGTACCAAACAGCACCCATTTATCAGCATTCTTGAGTAAACTGGCACCTTTCCTGGAGCTAATTAGGCAGGGGTTAATTGATTAATTCGTCAGTTCATTAGTTAATTGATCAATCTCCACATATGAGCGTGAAACTAACAGATCGGAGAGTGCTGGAAGCACCATGAAAAGCTCTGTACAAAGTCAGAGAGGGAACAGTCTAGTGACCTGTATGAGCGTGTAAGACAATAATATTCATGAAAAGGAAGCTGTGTTGAGGGCTGTTTTCCTGTGAGAAATACGCCGGTTTGTGGCACGCATGACTGGAGACACAGAAAGCTACATAGCTGAGTTTCCTGGAGGTGCTAACAAAAAGACCGTTGATTGAGAAAACAAGGACACCGGGCCAATTGATTGTTCATTTTGTCTGAAAATATCATGGAATCTCATCTCATGTGGTGTGAAAATAGTCCCTAATTATCTTTGTTCCAAAGCAAACCGGTACCTTTCCTGGTGCTAATTAAGCACAAGTTAATGAATTAGTCAGTTAATTAGTTAATTGATCGATCTCCAGAAATGAGAGTGAAACTAAGAGACCGGAGAGTGCTGGAAGCACCATGAAAAGGCCTGTGTAAAGTCAGAGAAGGCGCACTCTTGTGAAACGCATGAGCGTGTAAGACAATAAAAGTCATGAAAAGGTAGCTGTGGTGAGGGACGTTTTTCTGTGAGAAATAAGCCTGTTGGTGGCATGTGCAACCGTAGACACAGCAAGTGACACAGATGAGTTTCATGGAGGTGCTAGCAAAAAGACCACTGATTAGATAACAAGGACACCGGGGCAATTGGTTGCTCATTTTTTCTGAAAATATCATGGGTTCTCGTGTGGTGTGCCAAATAACCCCTACTTATCAGCGTTCTAGGGCAAACTGATACCTTTCTTGGTGCTAATTAAACACAAGTTAATTGATTAATTAGTCATTTAATTAGTTAATTGATCATTCTCCAGAAATGAGAGTGTAACTAAGAGATCGGAGAGTGCTGGTAGCAACATGAAATGGCCTGTGTAAAGTCAGAGAAGGAACATTCTTGTGAACCACATGAGCGTGTAAGACAGTAATATTCATGAAAAGGAAGCTGTGGTGAGGGATGTCTTTCTGTGAGAAATAAGTCTGTTGGTTTCACGCTTGCCCCAAGACACGGCAAGCTGCACAGCTGAGTTTCCTGGAAGTGCAAACGAAAAGACCGCTTATTGAGAAAACAAGGACACCAGGCAAATGGGTTTTTCCTTTTGTCTGAAAATATCAAGGGGTCTCGTGTGGTGTGCCCAATTACCCCTAATTATCAGCGTTATAGAGTGAACCAGCTCCTTTCCTGGTGTTAATTAAACTCAACAATCTCCAGACATGAGAGTGAAACTAATAGATGGGAGAATGCTGGAAGCACCATCATAAAAACCTGTGTACAGTCACAGAAGGAATACTCTGGTGAACTGCAGGAACTTGAAAGACAATAATATTCATGAAAATGAATCTGTAGTGACGGATGTTTTTCTGTGAATAATATACGCCTGGTGGCACCTGAGACCCGAGAAAGCTACACAGCTGAGTTTCCTGGAAACACTAACGAGAAAACCACTGATTGAGAAAACAAGGACACCAGACCAATTCATTGTTCATTTTGTCTGAAAATATAAAGGGGTGTCCTGTGGTGTGCCCAATTGTCCGGAGCCATTCAACCCGGACATGCTTGACCTTGCTACAGTCACTAGTCTGAACTCTGTTACTGTTTGTTGCCTGAGCTTAGTAGTCTATTATCTTTATAACAGTAAACAGCCCTGCCTTTGAAGCCTGACTTTCAGATGTACTGACCTTCACTTGTTAACATGCTAATTACCTAGGCTTATAGATAAGGCATTTCTGCTTGTCTTGACTTGCATCTTTGTGATTGGCTGCTATAACTTGCCCGCTTCACTCCTGTATACCCTTATTAGCATACGGACGTCTTTGAGGACTACAGCCCCTTTTGCTCATCATATTTGGCACTCTTCTAGGATTGGCCCCCTGTTGACTTTACCTCATTAGCATGAGCTGTGACCTTTACTCCTAACATTGACTATATTTACCCTAAGTTTTGCTCCAATAAATGAGACTTGATCAGAATCCTGTCTTGTCTCCATTTCTCGCGTCTCCTGTCCCTCCAATTCCCGCTCCCCCTTCCAGGACTTGTGAATTACGGACCCGCAGGCCGGGACACCCAATAACTCCGGACCATATGTGGTGCGAAGCTGTCGTGAGGGATGCTGATGTGTGATTAATGAGCCACCTGGATGCAATCGGGAACTGAGCAGCTGCAATCTAGAGAGCTGAGTTTCCTGGAGCCGCTAACTAGAAGACTGCTGATTGAGAAGTGCAGGGAAATTCATTGTTCACTTTTCTCACAAAATATCAATGATTTTGATGTTGTTTGCTTTATAAATCTGGAATGTCCTGCATAGAAAGTGAACTTCATGTTTCCAGGTTTTCCTTAAAGTCATGAATCTCCATAATGGAATGTGACAAGTGTTGGGTGTTAGGGTTTGTATTACTGTTAGGGTTATGGTTAGAATGAAATTGCTGGAAGCACCACTGAACGTAGGCTTGTTAAACTCAGAGAAGCAGCTCTGTGGTAAAATGCGTGAAACTTCAGGACAACATTCATGAACAAGAATCTGTAGTCAGGGATGTTGATTTGTGAGTTTGTGGTAGACACCAGTGAACTCAGAATCTGCAAGCAACAGTGCTGAGTTTCCTGGAGGCTTTAATTAGAAAAGCGTTAATTGAGAAATTCAGGAAGAATATGGCAAATTCATTGTTGACTTTTCTCCGAAAATATCAAAGATCCTGATGTAATTTTCTCTGTAAACCCGGAATTTCCATGAAATAGAATGAACCTGCATGTGTCCCTGTTTTCCTTAAACTCAAGGATCTCTAGAACTGAAAGTGAACCTAAGAGTTATGAGTGCTGGTGGGTCAGGGTCATTGTTAGGGTTAGGATGAATGTGCTGGAACCACCTTTGAAGAAAGGCTCACTAAACTCAAAGAAACAACTCTGTGCTTAATCACGTGACCTTCATTGCCAACAACATTCATAAAAACTTACCATACAATGCTCATGAAAATTCAATGAATAGGTGTTGACCCAAATATCCAAGTCCCCAATGAAGTTTTCTCCCTCAGCCCAGAATTTCCACAATGGAGTCATCATACACGTTTTGCTGTTGTCCTCAAACAGAACTGAAAGTTAAACTGAGAAATAAGAAAGTGTTGGAAGCATCACTGAACATAGGCTCTTAAAGCTCACAGAGATAACTATGTGGTAAATCACGTGAACTTCCATGACAACGATTTTCATTAATATTTCCTATACAATTTTTCATGAAAATTTACTGAAAATATCCAAGTCCCTAGTGTACTTTGCTCTGTAAGCCTGGAGTTTCCTTGATGGAGCGTGAGCCTGCATGTCTTCCGGTTTTCCGTAAACTCATAAATCTCCAGAAAGGGAAGTGAAACTAAGAGAAATGAAAGTGCTTGAGGGTTAGGGTTAGGGTTAGTAGTACTGTTAGGATTGGGGCTGAGCCTCTGTGGCGTAAGTGGTTGAGTAAGGGACTGCGGCCCACGGGCTTGGCAGTTCAAATCCAGCGGCAGCTCTCAGGAGCAGCGCTGCATAGCTCCCACGACCACCAGAGGGCAGTGATACCCGCCCCCCCCCACCAAAAAAACCCACAAAGAACTGTTAGGGTTTGGAAGAAAGTGCTAGAAGCACCATTGAACACAGACTTAAATTCAGAGAGGCAATCTGGTGGTAAAACACGTGAACTTCATTGACAACAACTTTCATCAAAACTCACCATACAATTTCATGAAAGTTCATTGATAGACTCAACAGACATGTTTCACTGTTGTACTTAAATTCATTTATCTCCAGATATGAAAGTTAAACTGAGAAATATGAAAAATGGGAGGAGCATCGAACACCGGCTTGTAAAACTGAGAGAGGTAACTTTGTAGTGAAACATGTGAACTTCCATGACAACAATTTTCATTAACATTCACTATACAATTTTCATGACAATATCCAATTCCCTAGTGTAGTTCGGTCTATAGCTCCTAAATTTTGACAATGTAGAATGAACCTCCACCTGTCCTTGTTTTCCCTCAACTCATGAATCTCCAGAATTGAAAGTGAAACTAAGAGATAGGAAAGGGCTAGAAGCACCAATTAACAAAGTATGACAAAACTCAGGGAAGCAACTCTGTGGTGAAAAACAAGCTACAATGCTGAGTTTCTTGGAGGTGCTTCTGAGAAGAGGTTTGATTGAGAAATACCAGCAAAGCACGGCTCATTCATCGTTCACTTTTCGCTGAAAAGATCAATGGCCCTAGTGTAGCTTACTCTGTAAATCCAGCATTTCTAGGATAGTGAGTGAGCATGCACATTTCCCAGTTTTCCATAAACTCACGAATCTCCAGAACTGAAAGTGAAACCAAGAGATGTGAATGTGTTGGGGGGTTAGTGTTATTGTGAGGGTTAGTGTTACTGTCCAGGTGAGGGTTAGGAAGAAAGTGCTGGAAGCATCATTGAACAGAGGCTTGTAAAACTCAGAGAGGCAACTCTGTGGTCCAACACGTGAACCTCCGTAACAGTATTCACGAGAACGAAGCTGTCGTCAGGGATTTTGATCTCCGAGCTATGAGCCTGCTGTAGACAACAGTGAACTGAGAAGCTGCAAGCTATCTATCGATCGAGCTGAATTTCCTGGAGGTGCTAACTAGAAGCCCACTGATTGAGAAATCCAAGGAGACATCCACAAATTCATTGCTCACTTTTAGGTGAAAATATTGGAGGTCCTAGTGTAGTTTGCTAAGTAAAACCATAATTTCCACCATAGAGAGTTAGCCTGCACATTCCCCTGTTTTCCTTAAACCCATGAATTTCCGGCATGAAAAGTGAAACTAAGATATGAAAATGCTGGAGGGTCAGGGTTAGAAAGAAAGTGCTGGAAGTACCATTGAACAGAGACTTGTTAGATCAAAGAGGCAACTCTGTGTTCAAACATGTAAACTTCATTGACAACATCTTTCATCAAAACTCACTACACAATTTTCAGGGAAATTCTATGATAGAGTCCGAATACATGTTTCACTGTTTTCCTTAAACTCATTAATCTCCAGAACGGAAAGTTAAATGGAGAAATATGGAAGCACTGCTGGAAGGACCATTGAACAGAGGCTCATAAACCTGAGAGAGGTCACTTTGTGGTGAAACGTGTAAACTTCCACGACAACACTTTTCATTAACATTCATTACACAATTTTCATCAAAATATCCAAGTCCCTAGTGTCCTTTGCTATGTAACTCCTAAACTCACTAAGCTCAGAGAAGCAACTCTGTGGTGAAACACATGGACCTTCATGACACCAAAACTCATGAGCATGAAGGTGTAGTGAGGGATCCTGAGCTGTGGGAAATGACCTTGCTGGGGGCACCAGTCAACTGAGAAACTGCAAGCTACAGAGCTGAGTCTCCTGGAAAAGACTGTTGATTAAGAAATACAAGGAAAGTATGGCAAATTCACGTTGACTTTTCGCCAAAGATAGCAATGTGTCTCGTGTAGTTTGCTCTGTAAATGTGGAATTTCCAGGATAGAGAGTAAGGAAAACATTCCCCAGTTCTCCTTAAACTCATGAATCTCCAGAACTGAAAGTGAAACTCAGAGATGTGAAAGTGCCGGAGGGTAAGGAATAGGGGTGCTGTGAGGCTTAGGGTTAGGAAGAAAGTGCTGGAAGCACTTTTGAACAGTCTCACTAAACTCAGAGAAGCAACTCTGTGGTGAAATATGTGAACTTCATTGACTACAACATTCATCCAAATGCACTATCAAATTATCATGAAATTTCAGTGAATACATAGAGACCAAAACATCCCAGTCCCTAGTGAAGTTTGCTCCCTAAGCCCAGAATTTGCTTTCTAGAGGGTCAGCATACATGTTTCGCTATTTTCCTTAAAGTCATGAACCTCCAGAACTGAAAGTTAAACTGAACAATATGAAATATCTGGAAGCACAGAGAAACACGTGAACTTCTATGACAACAATTTTTCATTAACATTCATCATACAATTTTCATCAAAATTCACTGAAAATATCCACCTGGAATTTCTTCAATAGAGTGTGAGCCTGCACATTTCCCAGTTTTTCTTAAACTAATGAATCTCCAGAACTGAAAATTAAACTGAGGAATGTGAAAGTGTTGGAAGGACCATTGAACAGAGGCTCATAAAGCTCAGAGCGGTAACTTTGTGTTGAAACAGGTGAACTTCCATGAGAACAATTTTCATTAACATTCGCTATACAACTTTCCAATTTTCTATACAAATATCCAAGTCCCTAGTGTAGTTTGCTCTGTAACCCCTAAATTTTGATGATAGAGTGAGTCTGCATGTTTCGGGTTTTACTTAAACTCATGAATTTCCAGAAATGAAATTGAAACTAAGAGATAGGAAAGTGCTGGAAGCACCTTCAAACAGAGTCTCCCTAAACTCGGAGAAGCAGCTCTGTGGTCAAACACGTGAGCCTCCACTGCAACAATATTCATGAAAATGAGGCTGCAGTCAGGGATGTTGATCTGCGGTGAGTAATGAGCCTGCTGGAGACACCAGGGAACTGAGTATCTGCAAACTACAGAGCTGAGTTTCCTGGAGGCACTAATTAGAAGACCGTTGATAGAGAAATAAAAGGAAGTACGGCAAATTCATTGTTTACCTTTCGCCACAAATATCCTAGTGTAGTTTTCTCTGTAAACTTTGAATTTTCATGATAGAGAGTGAGCCTGTTTCCCGATTAGCTTAGATTCATGAATCTCCGGAACTGAAAGTTAAACTGAGAAATATGAAAGTACTGGAAGGACCATGAAACAGAGGCTCATAAGGCCCTAAGAGATAACTTTGTGGTGAAACACAAGGACTTCCATGACAACAATTTTCATGAATATTTACTATACAATTTTCATGAGAATTCACGAAAATATGAAAAACTTTTCTTGAGAATTCATGAAGATATTCAAGTCCCTAGTATAGTTTGCTCTGTAAACCCAGAATTTCCATGATTAGAGATTAAGCCTGCACATTTTTCTGTTTTACTTACGTTAGGGCTAGAATTGGGGTGGTTAGGGTTAGAGTTAGGGTTAGGGTGCTTAGGGTTAGAGTAGTTACGGTTCTGGTAGTTAGGGGTACAGTTAGGGTTAGTGTTAAGTTTAGGGTTTGGGGGGGTTAGGGTTAGTGTGGTTAGGGTTAGGGTTGTTAGCATTAGGGTGGTTAGGTCTAGGATGGTTAGGGGTAGTATGGTTAGGCTTAGGGTTGCTAGTTTGGGGGGCTACAGTTAGGGTTTCTGGATTTGGGTTTCTAAGGTCAAGCTTCCTAGGGTGAGGGTGGTTAGGTTTAGGGCTAGAGTTAGCCTTAGTGTTCGGTGGTTAGGGTTTGGGTTAGAGTTAGGTTTAGGCCTAAGGATCGGGCTAGAGTTTTTAGGGTTAGGTTTGTTAGGTTGGGGTGGTTAGGAATAGGGTGGTTAGGGACAGGGATACTAGGTTAGGGTGCTAGGCTAAGGGTTACTGGTGTTAGGATTTATAGGGTTAGGGTGGTTAGGGTTAGGATTCGGATTACAGTTAGGAGTAGGGTGGGTAGGTTTAGTGTGGTTAGGGCGAAGGTGGCTAGGGGTAGAATTCAAGTGGTTAGGGTTAGGGTTGCAGGGTTAGGCTTGTTAGGGTAAGGGTGGTTAGGGATAGGGTGGTTAGTATTAGGTTTGGAGTTAGGATTAGGGTTAGGGTTAGAATTAGGGAGGTTAGGGTTAGATTAGCTGGGTTAGTGCAGTTAGGGATAGGGTGGTTAGGGTTAGTGTGGTTTGGGTGAGGGTGGTTAGGTTTAGGGCTGCTAGGGTTTGGGTGGTTGGGTTAGTGTGGTGACGGTTAGGGTGCTTAGGTTTAAATTTGCTAGGGTTAGGTTTTCTAGGGTAAGGGTTGCTAGGGTTAGGGTGTTAAGGTTAGGGTAATTAGGGTAAGGGTTAGTTTTAGTGCTAGGGTTAGGTTTAGGATTGAGGTTAGGATTAGGTTGGTTAGTGTTTGGTTGATTAGGGTTAGGTTGGTTAGGATTAGGGTGCTTTGGGTTAGGGTAGCTATGAATAGGCTGGATAGGGTGGTTAGGATTAGAGCTGTTATGGCTAGGGTGGTTAGGGTTAGGGTGCTTAAGGCTATGGTGGTTAGGCTTACGGTTTCTAAGGTTTAGTTTGCTAGAATTAGGGATGGGGTGGTTAGGGTGTTTAGGGTTAGTGTTAATGTTTAGTTCAGGGTGTGGGATAGATTTAAGTTTGCTTAGGATATTTAGATTTAGGGTTAATCTTAGGGTTAGGGTGGTTAAGGTTAGGAAAATTAGGCTTGGAGTGGTTAGGGTTAGGGTGGTTAGGTATAGGGTTGCTAGTTTAGGCTGCTATGGTTTGGGTTGCTGGGGTTAGGGTTTCTAGGGGTGAGGTTGCTAGTGTAACAGTGGTTATGGTTAGTGTATTTAGGCTTAGTGTTAGGCTTAAGGCTGGGTTAGTGTTAGGTTTAGGGTGGTTAGGGTTAGGGTGGTAATAGGGTGTTTAAGGTTAGGGTGGTTACGGTTAGGGTAGTTAGGGTTTAGGTTAGGATTAGGTTTAGGGTTGTTGGAATGAGGGGTTTAGGGCTAGGGTTAGAGTTTTTAGGGTTAGGGGGTGTGTTAGGGTTCTCTAGAGAAACAAAACCACGACATTAGTAATTCTCTATATATTTCTATAGATAGAAGAATAAGCTGAGCCCCAGTGGTGCAGTGGTAGTGTGCGGGACTGCGGCCCACAGGGTTGGCGGTTCAAATCCAGCAGCAGCTCTCCAGGAACAAGGCTAGCCTTTCTACTCCCACTAGGGAAGTGATGTGGGAAAAAAATAGAAGGATATATAAGATAAGAAATAAACAGTTAACTTATCTATAAAGCAGTACAAATTGCTCGGTACATGAGACAGCTAGTAGACTAGCAGTCCTTGGAGTCTTGAGCGCTGCCGAGGAGTCCTCTGTAGAGCAATTCAGACTATCCAGCCACAAGCAGCAAACAGCAAAGCAGGTCAACAACAGTCAGCCAGATGACAGAGTCCAATAGTTCCCAGCTCAAGAGATGTATATTCCAGGAGCGTGGTGAAGCAGGACTTGAAGGAACCTCAACTCACAGCAACACAGTCCACCGATTAGGTGTCCCACGGGTAGTGTCGCTTGGAGCTCAAGGCACAGGATGAACAAGGAAGCTGGCTGGTCTGAAGATCCAAGAGCAAGAGGACAAGGGCGGGGATCACCTAGCCATTTCTATCTCCGCCCTTCAATTGCTCTTATGTGTGTTCATTGGCCATGTTGTCATAACAGACCTATCAATATTCTTTGGCCATGTTGGCACAAAAAGCTTACCTATTACAATCCACCACTTGCCAACATGGCTACTATACATGATTCTTTAGCCATATAAAATTTCCAGATATCAATGAAATCAAATTTATACTTAACATCAAACATCTATCACACATATAAATGAGAGCACACTGAGTCTAATTGTAGCTGTATATCATCCATGAACAAAGAAATGATATTCAATAAGCTCATATACAGAAAATGCACGAACAATCACAAACCTCAATTTTGCAATTGATCACATGATCATAACTGATAGCTAGAACTACCTCTTCTCTTATCCATTCTCTATTACCTTTTCCCTCAGCAAGCGCCTCAGCTAGTTGTGTTTTTTTGCCTGGTGGGGTGACCCAGATCTTCATTCCTGAGGGGTCTAGGTCATTAGATGTCCTGTCATGATGGGGTTGCTGTAATTTACCATTTACTTTTATCACAGGGCATGATAGCACTGTCAGCCTATGGGATCTCCTGGATTCCAGACATATTCTTCTCTACCCCCATTATGTAACACCAGTCCGATTTCTTCTTGATAATCTGGATCAATCACACCACTCAGTACGGTGACACCCTTCCTGATCTGTTGATCCAAAGGTATGAGAAGCCCAAAGTGGCCAGGGGGCATTCTCAGCTGCCAGTTCAGTGGAATCTGGACTGTGTTTCCAGGTGGGAGAGCTCCTTCCTTCGGGACCAGGATTTCCAGGCCCGAAACACATAGGGTTGCTTTCACAGGCAGCAAAAATGCTGCAAGTGAGTCACTAGGAGTACTAGTGAGTGGTGCCACTCCAGCTTCCACCCCTTAGTTACTGGACCCATGAATCCTGACTATTGGAGACACAGTATCATATATCAGCCACTGGTTTAAAGCATATACAGTTTCCTGGAGAACATTGTCCCAGCCCCAAAAGTTGTTGCCATGTAGTTTGTGTTGCAGTTGTGTCTTCAGGAACCCATTCCATCATTCTATCAAGCCAGCTGCTTCAGGATGATGAGGATCATGATATGACCAGTGGATTCCATGGGCATGGGCCCATTGCCACACTGAATTTGCTGTGAAGTGAGTTCTTTGATCTGAAGCAATGCTATGTGGGATGCCATGCCGGTTGATGAGGCTTTCTGTAAATCCATGAATGGTGGTTTGGAAAGAAGCATTGCTGCAGGGAAGGCAAATCCATATCCAGAATGGGCATCTATTCCAGTCAGAACAAAACGCTGCCCCCTCCATGATGGAAGTGGTCCTATATAATCAACTTGCCACCAAGTTGCCAGTTGATCTCCCCAAGGAATGGTCCCGTACTTTGGACTTAATATTGGTTAAGTTGGTTGGTTTCTGCTACTGGCAAATAGGGCACTCAGCAGTGACTGTGGCCAAGTTGGTCTTGGTGAGTGGGAGTCCACGTTGCTGTGTCCATGCATAGTCTCCATCCCTGACACCATGTCCACTTTGTTCATGTGCCCATTGTGTGATAACAGGAGTGGCAGAAGAAAGAGGAGGGCCAATCTCCACAGTGTGTGCCAGCTTATCCACTTGATTGTTAAAGTCCTCCTCTTCAGAGGTAACCCTTTGGTGAGCATTCACATGAAACATGATTACCTTTACTTTTTTGGCCCATTCAGAGAGATCCATTCACATCCCTCTTCCCCACACCTCCTTATCATCAATTCTCCAATCATGTTCCTTCCAAGTCCCTGACCATCCTGCCAAGCCATTAGCCACAGCCCATGAATCAGTATACCATCTCACATCTGGCCATTTTTCCTTGCAGGCAAACTGAACAACCAGGTGCACTGCTCGAAGTTCTGCCGATTGGGAGGATTTCCTTCACTACTATCTTTTAGGGAGATCCCAGAAAGGGGCTGTAGTGCTGCTGCTGTCCACTTATGAGTGGGACCTGCATATCATGTTGAGCCATCTGTGAACCATGCATGACTTTTCTGTTCTTTGGATAAATTATCATAAGGAACTCCCCAAAGGCCATAGGTGCAGACTGGGAGTGAGAAGGTAATGTGACTTGAGAGGGGACTGTGGACATTTGATCTACTTCTTCATGCAGCTTACTTGTACCTTCAGCACCTGCTCTGGTCCATATGTACCACCTACATTTAGCAATGGAGTGTTGCGGCGCACGTCCAACTTTATGACTCTGTGGGTCAGACAATACCCAGTTCATGATGGGTAGTTCAGGTCTCATGGTGACTTGGTGGACCGTGGTGAGGCGTTCAGTCTCTACCAAGGCCCAGTAACAGGCCAACAGCTGTTTTCCAAACGGGGAGTAGTCTGCACAGAATGGCAGGACTTTACACCAAAATCCCAAGTGGTCTATGCTGTGATTCACCAATAGGGATCTGTCAAAGACGCCACACTGCATCTTTATCAACAAATGACAACTCTAGCATTGGGTGATCCATTGGGTCACCTGGATCATATGGTCCCAGTGGTAAAGCAGCTTGCACGGCAGCCTAAACCTGTTGCAGAGCCTTTTCTTGTTCCAGGCCCCACTCAAAATTGGAGGCCTTTTGTGTCACTTGATAAATACGTCAAAGTAGAACACCCAAGTGAGGGATATGTTGCCTCCAAAATCTGAAGAGGCCCACTAGGCATTGTGCTTCCTGTTTCATTGTTGGGGAAGCCAGATGCAATAGCTTATTCTTCACTTCATTAGGAATATCTCGACATGTTCCACACCACTGGACCCCTAGGAATTTTACCAACGTGCTTGAATCTTTGATGGGATAATTTCCCAATCTCTTGTACGCAGGTTGTCTTAATGAATCTAAAATCTTTGATACATCCTCTTTAGTGGGTCCAATCAACATAATGTCATCAGTATTATGGACTAGTGTGACATTTTGTGAAACAGACAGGCAATCGAGATCCCTTCAGACTAAATTATGGCACAGGGCGGAAGAGTTGATGTATCCTTGGGGGAGAGTTGTGAAAGTGTACAGTTTCCCCTGACAACTGAAGGCAAACTGCTTCTGGTGATCCTTTGAGACTGGTATTGAGAAGAAGGCATTGGCCAGATCAATAGCTGCATACCAAGTACCAGGAGAAGTATTAATTTGCTCAAGCAATGAGATCACATCTGGAACAGCAGCTGCAATTGGAGCCATCACCCGGTGACTCCATAATTACCATAATCCACTGTCATTCTCCAGGATCCATCTGTCTTCTTTACAGGCCAAATAGGTGAGTTAAATGGAGATGTGGTAGGAATCACCACTCCTGCATCTTTCAAGTATGTGATGGTGGCACTGATCTCACAATCCCTCCATGAATGCGGCACTGCTTTTGGTTTATTATTTTCCTAGGCAATGGCAATTCTAATGGTGTCCATTTGGCCTTTCCCACTACAGTAGCCCATATTCCACATTTCAGAGATTCAATATGAGGGTTCTGCCAATTACTAGGTATGTCTATTCTAATGATGCATTCTGGAACTAGGTAAATAACCACAGGATGGGTTCGGGGACTCACTGGACCCACAGTGAGGTGTACCTGAGCTAAAACTCCATTGATAACTTGACCTTCATAAGTCCCCACTCTGACTGGTGGGCCTTCGAAACATTTTGGGTCTCCTGGAATTAGTGTCAGTTCAGAGCCAGTGTCCAGTAATCCCCGAAAAGTTTGATTATTTCCTTTCCCCCAATGAACAGTCACTCTTGTGAAGAAAGGCAGCAGGTCCCTTTCGGGAAGGGTAGAAGAAAGAAAAGCATAAACCTTCGGTGATGTAGCAGGGTCCTCCTTCCAAGGGACCCTGCCTTCCCCTCATTCCCCTGGGTGTGGGTCTGTAAACTGGCTCAGGTCTGGGAATTGATAGAGTGACCATGACTGCTTATCCTGCTGTTCAACCTATCCAGTATTCTTCTGCCTGTGTAAGTCATGGAAATATTTAGTAGGTTTCCCATGTATTTCACTCCCAGGGACACTGACTTGTGGGATGAAGACAGGACTTTTCTACAATTATTATACTTCAAAATACTAAGTAAATTATTTACCAGCATTTGGTGTGAAAGTTAAGTTAGCTATTTTCCCCAAAGCTCCCAGTTATCTGAGGCCTTTGTGTGACTCACAATAGTGTTGACTTCCCTGCTGTTAGGATGATGGTTCGCTTCCCTTGAAGCCAGTGCATTGATTCACATGCTGCTGTTAATGATCTCTAGCTTAACCTGTTTAGCCACATCCAGGAGTCTGGGGTCTGGTCTTGTCACATGGGACCCTGATACTTCCCTTTCCTATTACATGTGCATATGGCACAACCCCTTCCTGTGACATATGTCCTTACCTGTAATTGGGGACCTGGCTTGGCTCCAGAGGGTATATAAGGATTGGACATAGGATAGAGGCTCTCCCTCCTCCTCTCTCCTGCCTCTCTCTCCTGCCCCTGAGCACCAGATGCTCTTGGTTCCTCTCCCTCATCGTGTAATCCCCTCTCCTGCCTCTCTCTCCATGTGGACCACCAAGCGGGGCGGAGGTGAGCATGTTACCCTGATGTGAAATGTGTCTCTTAATGTTTCTCTCTCTCATGCTCTCTCTATCCTTATAATAATAAGTAATAGTTATCACTGTACAACTGCCTATTGAACCTATGATGTGTGTATAAGAAGCTGGTCTCTTCTGATAGTGACTAAGAAGCCAATGCCATAAATCCACAGGAGACAGGCTGCTTTGATTACTACGAAAGCCTTGTTGTCTATTATAACCACGTCCACCCTGTCTCTGTTGATTCAGTGCTGACACTGCTCTCTGTCACCACGATGTCCAGTCTGCCCCATCGTGAGCAAATGTCAGAGTTCACTTAGGGTAGTTCCCACAGTTAATCCTAGTGCACATAAAATAGCAATTACACTCCTACTCCCACCACCAGAGGGCAGTGATGCCTAAAAAAGTTTTTTTTTAATTAAAAAAAAATAGCAATTACAGGAGTCTTCAGAGATGCTGGGGGCCCACTTCACAAACTTGTTCCTTATGGTTGTGAAGGGTATGTTCTCAGGACACCCCCTTTTGGGGTCTATGGGAGTCTCCTGATAGATCCATTCCAACATACCAATTTCCCTAAGCTTTTGGATGTCTACTTCTATAGTGACCCAATGTAGATCAGGCTCCTCAAGTTGGTCTAATTTAGGCCATTTGGCAGCCCATGCCTCAGTGAACCAGCCAAATAAAGAGTTGGTTCCTCTCTTAGACTCTCTCGCTGAGACACTGAAAGAAGAGTCCGTGCTTAGGGGTCCCATTTCCAGAAGCTCACACTGGTCTAATATTACTTTTCTAGCACCAGTCTCCCACACCCTCAGTAACCATTCCCAGGGATACTCCCCAGGCCTCTTGTACATATTTGAAATCTCGAACAGTTTTTTGTGAGTATAGTGTGATTCTTCTTGAGTAATCACCTCAACCTCACCTTTAGGAGCTTTCTTAGCCTTAATTTTAATTACAGGCCCAGCACAAATTATCAATGGCAAGGGTGTTTCCTGGGTGTTCTCAGCACTCCCCCAGGCAATGGTATAGATGCAGCCCCACCTGGCATTTCATCTTGAGTAATTTGGTTAATATGTGGGTTGTTTTGTTGATGGTGGATTACTATCTTCAGCTCGGAGTGGTGGATCTAATGACTGGGCTGGCTCGATTGTTTCTAGAGATGGCACAATATCCTTTTCTTCTGGATCATTAGCCCATATATTCCTATCCCATGTTTCAGGGTCCCAATTTTTTCCTATCAATGCGCTGCCTTTGGCATCAGACCCTGTTCTAGATCTGCCATTCAGCTGACGTTGTAATTCGGCCACTTGCATAATAAGACTCTGGACCTGGTTCGCAGCAATGTCAGCTCTTTTACTACAGACAAGAAGGCTTTCCTTTGTAGCACAGGCAGAAGCTTTTAAGTCTGTGAGTCGGCACCTAAGGTGTTTCTGAGGCCCTGAGGCCATGCCTCTCCATTTGTCCATTGTAAGGAGGACCAGCCAACCAACTTCCCTATACTTGGCATCTTGACAAAACTGCTCAATTTCCCTATAATTGGCATCTTGAAAAAACTGCTGGAAAATATCACACATATGATCTCCTAGAGCCTATCCTTTAACCAGCACCCCATCTTCCAGTGCTGCTACTTTAGTTATTAGCTTTGCTATTTCACACCATGGATTAATAGGAGTGGCAGAATTATTCATGGCTTTAGGCATAGAATTAGCATCATCAATGCTCTTAAGACTAATCAGATTGAGAGCCAAGCAAAGAAACCCATATTTATAATTTTATTTTTCTGGAAGTACTCCAGTAACACTTATGTTAGGGTTCTCTAGAGAAACAAAACCAGGACACTAGTAATTCTTTTTATATATTTCTATAGAGAGAAGGATATATACAATTAGAAATAAGCAGTTAACTAAACTATAAAGCAGTACAAATGGCTCGGTGCAACTCACTTGCATGAGACAACTAGTAGACTGGCAGTCCTTGGAGTTTTGAGCGCTGCCAAACAGTCCTCTTTAGAGCAATTCAGACTATCCAGCCACAAGCAGCAAACAGCAAAGCAGGTCACCAACAGTCAGCCAGATGACAGAGTCCAACAGTCCCCAGGTCAAGAGATGTATATTCCAGGAGTGTGGCGAAGCTGGGCTTGAAGGAACCTCAACTCACAGCAACACAGTTCACCGATTAAGTGTCCCATGGGTAGTGTCGCTTGAAGATGGAGGCACAGGATGAATAAGGCAAGAGCAAGAAGGAAGGAGGGGCTCACCTAGCCATTTCTATCTCCGCCCTTCAATTGATCTTATGTGTGTTCCCTTCAATTGATCTTATGTGTGTTCATTGGCCATGTTGTCACAACAGACCTACCTATATTATATGGCTATGTTGGCACAACAAACTTGCCTATCACAGGCGGTGTTTTTATTAGGGTGGCTAGGATTAGAATGGATAGGTTTAGAGTGGTTTGGATTAGGGTGTTTAAGGTTAGTCTGGATTAGGGTGTTTAAGGTTAGTCTGGATAGGTTAGTGTGGTTAGTGATAGGATGGTTAGGGTTAGCATGGTTTCAGTTTGGGTAGTTATGTTTAAGGTTGCCAGGTTTAGGGATTCTAGGGTTAAGGTTGCTAGGGTTAGGGTTGCTATGGTTAGGGTGGATAGGTGTAGAGTAGTTCAGTTTAGGGTTAAGTTTAGTTATAGGGTTAGGTTTAGGGTCAGGGTTAGGTTTAGGGTTAATGGGTTCAGGTTAAAGGGTTCAGGTTAATGTTAGGGTTAGAATGATTAGGGTTAGGGTTAAGATTATGGTGGTTAGGGTTAAGTTAGTAAGGGTTTTGTGGTTAGTGTAAGGTGGTAAGGGATAATGTGGTTAGGTTCAGGTAGGTGTGGTTAGAGTTAGGGTGAGGGCCAGGGTTAAGATTATGGTGGTTAAGGTTAGGTTAGAGTTAGAGATCTAGGGTTACAGTAGTTAGTGTTAGGGTGGTTGGAATTATGGTTGTTAGGGTTAGGGTTACAATTAGCATAGGGGGGTTAGGGTTAGGGTGGTTAGGTTAAGGGTTGTTAAGGTTATCATGGTTATGGTTATGGTTAGGATTTTGGATAGAGTTAGGTTTAGGTTTGTTTGGGTAGAAGGGTTAGAGTTAGGGTTAGGTTTAGACTAAGGGTTAAGGTTAGGATTAGGGTGGTTAGAGCTAGGGTAGTTAAGATTGGGTGGTTAGGGTTAGGATTATAGTTAGGGTTAGCATGGTTAGGGTAAGGGTGATTAGGGTGAGGGTGACGATTGTTAGGGTTAGACTTGTTAGGGTAAGGGTGGCTTGGGTTAGGGTGGTTAGGACTAGGATTAGGATTAGAATTAGAGTTAGGGTTAGGGTTAGGATTAGGGCAGTTAGGGTTAGGTTAGCTGGGTTAGGGTAGTTAGGGTTAGCGTGGCTTTGGTGAGGGTGGTTAGGGTGGTTTGGGTTAGGGTCATTAGGGATAGGCTAGTTAGGGTTAAGGTGGTTAGGGTTAGGATTTTTACAGTCAGGCTGGTTCAGGTTATGATACTTACGGATATGGTGGCTAGCTTTAAGGTTGCTAGATTTAAGGTTTCTAAGGTTAAGTTTGATAGGGTTACGGTTGCTGTGGTTTGTGTGTTTAGGTTTAGTGTGGTTAGACTTAGGTTTAGGTTTAGTGTTAGGGTTTGGTTTAGGGTGAAGGTTAGGTTTAGGGTTATGGTTATGGTTAGGATATTTAGACTTAATGTTAGGGTTATAGTTAGAATGGTTAGTGTTGGGGTAATTAGGGTTAGGGTTAAGGTTGTTACGGTTAGGGTTGCTAGGTTTAGGGTGTTTAAGGCTTAGTGTTAGGATTAGAATTAGGGTTAGAATTAGGAATAGGGTGGTTAGGGTTAGGCTGGTTTGGGTTATTGTGGCTAGGGTTAGTGTTAGGGTAATTATGATTAGGGTTGTTAGGGTTAGAGGAGTTAGGCTTAGTGTTTGGTTAGAGTTAGTGTTTGGGTTACATTTGTTATGGTTAGGTGACTTAGTGTTAGGGTTAAGAGTAGTGTAAGGCTTAAGTTTACGATCTAAAGTGACCAGATTTTAAGTGGGACACCATTGACCTGGGGGGGGGGTTTCTTGATGAAATATTTGGCCTATATGAAGCAACAAAAATGTTCATAGAATGCAAAAATAGTATTGTAATATATTTATTCAATTTTTAAAAACTGCAGGATGCAGGACAAATTGTTAAAAAGCAGGATGTCTGGTCACCTTATGCTTAGGGTAGGCTTAAGGTTAGGGTTAGAGTTAGGATTAGGGTTAGGGTTGTTAGGGTTAAGGGTATTAGGGTTAGGGTTAGAGTTAGGGCTAGGGTTATTGAGCTTAGGGCTAAGGTGGTTTGGGTTAGAGTCATTAGCATTGGGGTGGTTTGGGTTAGGGTGGTTATCATTAGGGTTAGGGTTTGGGTTAGATTTAGGGTTAGGATTTTAGGGTTCACGTAGTTATGTTGGGGTTTCTAGATTAGTGTGCTAGGGGTGTGCTAGATTAGTTTGCTGGAGTTAGGGTTTCCTGGGTTAGGGTGAGGGGTTAGGGTGGTTAGAGTAGGATGTTTATGGTTAGGGTGGTCAGGGTTAGGATCATTAGGATTAGTGTTAGGGTTTGGGTTAGTGTTAGTTGTAGGGTTGTTAGGATTGGGGGCTTAGGGCTAGGGTTATCGTTAAGATTATTAGGGTTAGGTGGGTTAGGGGTAAGGTAGTTAGGGTTAGGGTGGCGAGGGCTAGGGTAGTTAGGGATACAGTGCTTAGGGGTATGGTTAGGATAGGGTTAGTTTTAGGTATTGGGTTGTTAGGGTTAGGGTTATGGGATTTAAGGTTAGGGTTACCGTTAGGGTCAGGGTAGGGTTGCTAGGATAAGTGTGGTTAGAATTAGGGTGGTTAGGGGAAGCATTGTTAGGCTTATGGTTGCTAGGTTTGGGGGCTTGGGTTAGAGTTGCTGTATTTGGGTATCTAAGGTCAGGTTTCCTAGGTTTAGGTTGGTTAGGGTCAGGATGGTAAGGGTTAGGGCTAGGGTTAGTGCAGGTTAGGGTTTGGTGGTTAGGGTTAGGGTGGTTAGTGTTAGAGAGGTTATTATTAGGGTGGTTAAGGTTAGGGTGACTAGGTTTATGGTGGCTAGGGTTAGTGTGGCTAGGGTTTGGGTGGTTAGTGTTAGGGAGGTTAAGGTAAGAGTTAGGATTAGTGCTAGGGTTAGGGTGTGGTTTAGGGTTTGGGTGGTTAGTGTTAGGGTGGTTAGAGTTAGGTGGTTAGGATTATGGTTATGTTTAGGATTAGGGTTAGGTTTAGTGTTTGACTTAGGTTAGTTCGGTTAGTAGAGTTAGAGTTGGGGTTAGGGTTAGGGTTGGGTTTAAGCTTAGGAATAGGGTCAGGGTTGTTAGACTTGGGTTGGTGAGGGTTAGTATATTTAAGGTTTGGATGGTTAGAGTTAGGTTTGCTAGTTAAAGGTGCTAAGCTTAGGGTTGCTGGGGTTAGGATTTCTAGGGTTAGGGTTGTTATGGTTAGGGTGGTTAGTGTTAGGTTGGTTAGGGTTAGGGTTACAGTTAGGATTAGGGTGGGTAGGGTTAGGGTTAGGGTTAGGATTACAGTTAGGGTTAGGGTGGGTAGGGTTACAGGGGTTAGGATTAGAATAGCTAAAGTTAGGGTTTTTAGGGTTAGGGTAGTTAGGGTTAGGATTAGTGTTAGGGTTAGTGATAGTTTTAGGGTTGTTAGGCTTAGGGGCCTTAAGGTTAGGATTATTGTTAGGATCAGGATTAGGGTTGGATAGTTTTAGGGTTGTTAGGCTTCAATGGGTTGGGTTAGGGTTAGGGTGGTTAGCGTTAGGGTTAATGTGGTTAGGATTAGCGTGGTTAGGGTTTTGGTTAAGGTTAGGGTTGTTAGTCTTCAGGGATTAGGCTTAGGATTAGCGTTGTTAGGGTTAGGGTGGTTTGGGTTAGGATGGTTAGGGATAGGGTTATGATTACAGTAAGAGTTATGGTGGTTAGGGTCATTAGTGTTAGGGTTAAGGTGGTTAGGGTTACAGGGGTTAGGGTTAGTGTTAGTGTTGCTAGGGTTATGTAATTAGGCTAAGGGTTAGGGTTAAGGTGCTTAGGATTAGGGTGGTTAGCACTGGGCTTGGTTCTGGTTAGTTTTAGGGTTTGGGTGGTTAGGGATTGGATTGTTAGGGTTAGGGGGTTAGGCTCTGGGTTTGGGTTAGGATTAGTATTAGGCTTAGGTTTATTGTTCGAGTTATGTTTGTTAGGGTTAGGTAGGTTAGGGTTAGGGTTATGGTAAGGGTTAGGTTTATGGTTGCTAGAGATAGGGGTTTAGGCTTAGGATTAGGGTTAGGGTGGTTAGGGTTAGAGTGGTTAGGCTTAGAGTTAGGTTTAAGTTTGTGGTTAGGGTTAGGATAAGGGTTAGGGTTGTTAGGTTTAGGGGGATAAGAGTTAGTGTGG
>PVJH01028490.1:0-27330 GCA_004026705.1 Nesogale talazaci
ACTTAAGCTTAGATGAAGTTGGCACATCTTGAGTTGTATGCATTTTAGTTTTATCCTATTAGGCAAAAATATTATTTTATTATTGCTTAGCTTAAAAATTATGTATGGCTAAAAGGTTGTATCAAAGTGTCAAGTTGACAAGCCATGGTCTATGGTTATTACATAATTTGGTGTCAACTTGATAGAGTGTAAGAGTGGACTCAAGTCTGTCAATCAGGTTACAGTCTGATGATGTCTCCTTGTTGGTGTGGCTTTTTTATATCCTGAGGACCTCCTCTTGTCTCTATATCTTCACCTTCCTGCTATCAAGTCGCTCTGAGAGCTGCCAGAGCCACCATTATTGGATCCATGGGATTTCATACCCACCGGACAGTGACGATCCTGCATTCTGCATCACTGTACGTGGCTTCGTGAGACTGAAGAGATTTCTGAACTAGTATCAAACTTATAGACTTGATCTGGATGTTTTATTGATGTACAAATTACTCCTTAAGCTCTTTCTTACACACACACATGTATGTGCATGTCAGTGAAATGTTTCTCTAGTCTACCTGGCTAAACACAATGGCAATGAGTTTGTTGAGTTCATAGTAAGCAGAGAAATTTTGTGCTCAATCAATAAATAATAGTAATACGGGGAGATAATTAAGTGATATATTAACAGGTATTTTGGGTCATAGAAATAGTTTAGGATTCGGTGGTATTATAATATTGTGAGTATACTAAAACCCACTAAAGTGTACATCTAAAATGAATAGATTTAAATGTCTATCAATTAAACTGTTAATTTAGGCTGAGCCCCAGTGGTGTAGTGATTGAGTGTAGGACCGTGGCCCACTGGCTTGGCGACTCAAATCCAGCAGCAATTCTCCAGGAGCAAGGCTGCGCCTCTCATTCCCACCAGAGGGCAGTGATGCCCCCCAAAAAAACAACAAAAAAAAACCTGTTAAAGAAAACTTAATGTACTTAAGTATGACAAAATATTCAGTCATTTATGTTTAAAACACCACGTCAGTTCTACAATTTGTGATTGCTAAAATCCTAAAACTCTAAACCAAACTTCCCACCAAGTCGATGATGACTTATCATGACCCGACAGGGCACAAATGTTTTGTGGCTTTCTAAAGCTGTACATTCCCATACGAGCAGAAAGTATCTTTCTTGTGAGGAAGATACTCGGTTCAGACTGCTTTTCTTGTTATTATCAGCCCAGCTTCTCGTTTGTTATCCACCAGAGCTTCCCACTTAGAATCCTATACAATTTCTTTTAAGTAATATTTAAGGCACTCTTTTCAACTCAAATTTTGACTTATAAAAATAATTTCATCATCTCTATTTGAGTAAACCTCTTCATCAAACCTTGTGCTTTAAAGAGTTTCCTTTACCTCTTTGGACATATATTTGTAATAGCCGAGTCACCTACTTTCTGAGGAGTCATCTATCTTGACTATCATATACTGAGTAACCTTAAATAAACAAATGAACACACACAAGTCTAACATGACCAATGAGGTATACCACGATAGTAAGGGGAGGAAATCTTAAAGAACTAAAGGATATGTATGTGGTTCATCAGTGCCACACCACACCTGGATTTAGCCTCCATTCAGTGAGGCCCTAGTCTAATTGTCTTGCTGGTGGATTTTGGATCTCCACTGCACCCAGTCTCCTTCACATCAATTTGGATGCATGCTTTTTGAACTTATGATACCTCCTCCTATTGACACCTCATGATCTCACAGGCTGGTGTGCTTCTTCCATGTGGGCTTTGTTGCTTCCCTGCTAAATGGCTGCTAGTTTAACTCCAAGCCTTTAAGACGCCATACACTATAGCTTTTGATAGCCGGGCACCATCAGCTTTCTTCACATTTGACTATGTATCCTCAGTCTTCAGGGATAGTCCAAGTGGGTGGGTATCATATAGTGCCACATTATTAGAACCATTTTTGTACAGAGGTAAGATTTATGTAGAAGCCCAAAGTTTATGTTTCCTGGGTGCATTTACATGGGGGAACATTTCCCCCAAATGGATTTTTTTTTCAAAATCATGCATTTAAATTCTCTTTCAAAACAAACTTATAACCTTTAGAGCACCCACCATTACTCTTAATACATTTGTCAAATCTGTGATTTCATTCGTGTGTGATTCCACTCTTGGAAACATTTTGGGTGGCTGATAGCACCTCCCTCGCTTTCTCTTCATCTCTTCTATGTTGTCAAATTGCTATCCTCTAATGTCCTTCTTCATTTGTGGAAACAAAAAGAAGTCACATGGAGCAAGATCAGATGAGTAAGGTGCATGGAGCAAGGGAGGCATAGTTTTTTTTCAAAAAAAAAAAACTGGTGCACTGAGATGGCTGCGTGAGGAGGTACATTTTCATTGTGGCAATACCTCATCTGCCACAAATCAGACCTTTTTTGTCATGCACTGTTACACAATCTTTTCAGAATCTCTAAATAGGAAGCTTGATGAATGATATGACCTGATGGAATGAACTCCTGATGCACTACTAGTCAGCATTTCCTCAGTTTAGGAAGTTGATGGACAGCCAGAATGTTTGTCTTCAAGAGACATTTCATCTTTTTTGAAATGAGAAAATCATTGTACATTTTTGAATTTTTCCCATAGCACTGTCCTTGTAAGCTGTGTTCAACCTCACAACAGTTTCTGCAGCATTTTTCCTGAGCAGAAACAAAATTTCACAGCTGTACATTGTGTTCTTAAATCAGCCACCACAAAAATGACTTTTGAGCTCACCTACTTTTATGAAAAAATTCAGTGACCAGAGAAATCCTATCCAGGCAATGCCTCTGAGTGCACTAAATCAGAGTGAGTTGTTCAATGCTCGCCTAACAGGAAAAATGCGTACTACAAAAGCTCTGCTCAGCCCGTTTTTCATTGGTTTCACTCATGTATACACATAAACAAGCATATATATATATATATATACATATATATATATATATACACACACACACACACCCCTAAGTATATTGGGTTTTGTTTTTTCCTCCTACCTCACTTTTATGCTTGTCTGTTGTTAATCTCAGTAGTTCCTCTGGAATAATTCAATGGATCAAACATGCTCAGACAGGCTACAACCTTGGAGTCCATTTTAAAACTCTTATATTTCCCTGTACCCATCATTGTTGGCTCCCCCCTCACCTCTCCCACCTTCTCCCCATCCATGGCTCCCAAGAACAGTGTCTGGCTGCTGTCTCTGTAAGACTGCCCATCCTGATTTTCTTGTACAACACCAAAAAAAAAAAAAAAAAAAAAAAACAACATACAGATATCCACCAAACTAATGTGGATATTAGCACTGCACTCACGTTTGTGTAGAAAAGGTGAGCAGGGTTCCTATAGGTCCAAATTGCTATTCCTGCAGTGCAGGGTGGAGTTTGACTAGGCTCTCCTAGAGTCAATCTGAGAGCTTCCTTGGTGAGAGGGGCTGTAGCCGCTAGGGCCTGGAGGCACAGCTGCCATCTGGATTGTCAGGTTTAACTGTCTGGATAAGCCGTAGGCGAGCAGGTGGGTCCTAAGGGTAAAGTGAGGACTCCAACCACAACAGCTTTTCATCAATGTAAAAGAAAAAAAGGTTTTCAGGGTTTGGTAAATGTAACGGTGGAGACTGGAGGGGGGGTTTTGGAGCTTGTCAGTGGTCATGTTGACCAACAGGGGGGAATCTAGAGGACTGGTAGGAGTGGCTTTAGCACCTTAGTACAGACCATCACTGTTCTGTGACATTTCTCTGAGCCTGTGCCCATGAGGGTGGGTCAGACAGGCTGCTCTCCCTCAACAAAATTTTCAGGGCTGTCCTCTGCAACACTGTCATCTAGGGAGAGGCTGCAAGTCTCAGGCTGAGGCCAGCCCCTTGCCTCTCTGGGAAGGAGCTGCTCTACTCGGGAATTGCGGGGATGAAGGACCTTGAGTATTTTAACTGTCCCACTAAGGCGAGTTGATCTGAGCCCTTTGTTCTGCTGTGTGGTCTAATTACCTGTTATATTCCTGCCAGCTATTTAAACATATCCCTTTTAATATACAACCCTAAGTGTCCTGGCTTTATTTCTAATAATCCCCTCCTAACCAGTGGCCAACATATGGTGCTCTCTCCCCAATAGCCAGAGTTCATGGGTCTCGAAACCAATGGGTGGTGGTTGGAGTGGCACCACTCACGATTACTCCTAATAATCCACCAGGAAGGAACCTTCTCACCTAGAAATACAGAGCAGATTCCATTGAACTGGCAGAGAGGAAGATCCCCTGGCCATTTTGAAATCCTCATACTTTTGGATGCAGAGGTAAATGGTGTCACTGTACTGAGTAGAATGACTGAACCTGATTACTAAGGGGAAATTGGATTGGTACTATATAACAAAGTATCTGGAAGCCAGGTTCCTTAGGCCGTTTTTTAGCACTACCATGCCTTATGATCAAAGTAAATGGCTAACTGCAGCAGCAACCCAATCCTGACAGGACTGCTAATGACACAGACCCATCAGGAATGAAGGTCAAGATCGCCCGACCAGGCAAAGAACTGTGACCAGCTGTGTTGGCTGAGGACAAAGGGATTACAGAATGGGTAGTGGGGGGAGGTAGTTCTACTATCAGTTATGACCATTTGACCAATTACAAAGGTGAGGTTTGTGAATGGTATTTTTTATATGTGCTTCTTAAAAATATTTCCCTTGTTCATGCGTAATACACCAGACACAGATTCACTGTTTCCATTCATATGTATACTAGCTATACGATGTTAGGTGTGTTTCGTTAATATCTGAAAATTACTACAAGTATCAAGTTGGCAATGGGTGGACTGTGATGTTTGGCTTTTTATACCAATACGGCTTCTGTAGAAATGTGGGCAGAGTTTAACCGGTCACAGCTTGAAAAGGGGGCAGTTAAGTAAGACTCTTATGAGGCCAGTCTGTCTCTGTGGTAATCAGACCAGCTTGCTGCTGCCGGAGTTAGCTGCTCTGTGCTGCCTGGGGACCCTTGTGGCTGCGCTGTGTGCCTTGAAGCCCCATGGTGACCTGCTCTGCAAACTGCTGTGCCACCAGCCTTTGCTACACCTTGACATTCCACCTTCCTGCTGCTGCTGCTCCGCCTTGCTGTGTCTGCTGCCTGCAGGCCGTGGGCAGACTCTGCACCTCCCACCAGCCAGTTTTGCTGTCTGCTTCCTTGACCTTAGACCAGTGGCTGGCACTAAGTTAGAAGGACCTTCATTGTCGCATGAAAGTTCACTGAGGTGAGCCCTCCCCCTCCTTACTCCGGGATGGACTAAGTGGTTTCTGTGTTCCTCCTGCTGTATAAACCAATCCCTTTATAGATACAATCATAAGCATGTTAGAGGACTGAAATGCATACGTCTCGCTTGCAAAATACCTTTCAGGCTCAATCATAGTAAAACGATGACATATACTAGCCTCAGATGAAATCTTACTTAGTATTTGGGGAAAGATGGGGTCACTTTATTATTTACAGTTCAGAAGTCAGTAAGGAAAACCAGACACATCCACACCAAAATCTAAATAGTTCCCATTTGAGTAAAATTTCTACTAGATTCCTGCATAATAAAACAGAATCTTGGATAAACACAAGCTCAGGATAATTTTAATTGAAGAAAAATGTCGTTACAGAAAGTAGCAATGCTATCATTCTTTAAACACCGTAACATTATTTATATAACCTGTATGCTTTGATCAGTTCCATTCTTGGGCTCAATTTAAAAAACACAATTGTAACAGATTTTATACAAAAAATACTTCACTAAGAAAGTAGACAAACTGCACAAAAACAGTATTAGTGTAATGTGCATAGCAAGATAGCTTGAAGCATCTACATATGGCTTTTTAAAAAATAAAACTATTAGGGAGTTGGCCCATGTGGGACCAACTTTTTACAGTTGACATATGTAAACTGTTTCACATCTTTTAGGCACTTGCTAACAATAGTGTTCAATCCCTGAAAATGAATTTACAAAACAAAAATCTTTATCTGAAAAAAAATTACATGGGTAAAGTCTTATATATTCTTTTTAAATTAAACAACCAGATTTATTAGTGCATGCACAGAACACAAATGAAATAATTTTTTTTTCGGCAAAAACTTTCTGTGCAAAATTTACATAATAAATTGAAAAACACAAAAATTATATACAGGTTTACATTTTTTCACTATATACAGAAAAGAGACCCTGAAGTTTTAATCCAAACGAAAATCAAAATGTTACAACACTTATAGTAACAATGTAACAAAAATCATGTAGCATATACTTCATACTACAAGAATGTCATTTTTCTATGATTCAACAAATTTTGATCCAAACCTACAAAGTCAAAAATTTAAATGATTCAGGTGTTATCATGAAAACATCCATTTCCATATTCCTGCTGAGTGTGTTCCTTCGGAATAGCCCTGAAGTCTGACACACTTCCACTACATCCACTGTGACTGCATCCCCACTCTCACCTGCCAACCATTAGCAAAAATTGGCATTTTCAGTCTTACCGAACTGTTGCTAATAAAATGGTTTGCTTCAATTTGGTCAGAGACCTATACTAATTAACACAAAAACCTGACTTGCTTTACTTCAAAAATCACTTTTATAGGAACATTTTCAAGAAGAGCCAGTCTTTTTAGAAAAAAAGAAACAAAAGCTAATTCTTTGGACGTGCTTCTGTATTCAACTCTTCTTAAAGAGATGGCAACAACACAAAAAAGGTTTGGGTTATGGGGTGAAGTGATTTAAATTATATAAGCATAGTTTGCACAAAGACCACGGGAACATGATCAAATTCCAGGGAAAGTTTAAATTATCTAAATAGTTTCTAAGCCAGAACAAGGGAGTTTAATTCTTTCCAGGTGGCCAATCTACTGTAGTGTTTGATAGAGTAATTTAGACAGAGTCCGAAAATCACCTTGAGAAGGTGTGTCAATCTCTAGCCCGGGACAACATAAATAGGAAAAAAAAAATACAAAGAAGTCTTAGAATTACTTTCCAAAAAACCCCTTTCAAGTATTACACCGAGGGGTAACCGGAATAAATTATATGCACGTTCAAAGGAGCCTATTTTCTTCAAAAGACCGTCAATGACCAGAGGTTCTGTCCTCAAGTATATTCATAAAATGAATGTATATTCATAAGCTGCATGGTGGAGGCTTCCACCGTCACAAGAGCCACACTGATCAGATTCATAAGGCTGGTGAAAGAGAGGGGCTGGGGGAGGGCTATCAGCTGTCACCCTCGAGTGACTCACAAATATTCTTAATATAAATTGAGAAAATAAAACTTTTATAAAAAGTTGTCTTTAGCCCTAACTGCCCAAGAACATAATGCAAGGACCATCTGTGCTGTGATGAGCTGCCCCTGGTACCGTCTATTATCACATAGAAATCTTTCGCTCGTCTACTGAAATACTTAACCCAACTCTGTTTCTTTTTAAGTGAAAAAACGCATTATGGTCATCCACCCTGTTTTCTTCTAATTTTACTTTTTCTTTTCCTTGATTATGGTAAGTTACTGTAACATATTCCAATCTCGAGTAGCTTCCATTAAATGTCTTTGCCCGTGACCAGCCCAATCATCCTGATTGTCAAACACTCGACCACAAAACCAACACTTAAACCTCGCTTTCAGGACACTTCCAGAGGTAGTTTTCACAATCTGATAGTTGTTTTTGCTTGTCTTTTTGAGTGTTAATTTTAAAACAAAACGTTCTTTCACAGAACTAAGAGGTTTACAGGCTTTGTGCTTCTTGGAAAATTCAACAGTTGTTGTTGTAGAAGGGTTACAGCAAACGGGTTTCAGTAAGGCATTCATAGTTCTTTCTGACAACACAACCTTAAGCACATGCCCTTTATATTTAGCGATAGTTTTCATTACATTTACTACTTCTGGTGCATCTGCATCGGGGTGATTTAAAACGATCACTGGTTGGTTTCTCCGAGGACATGTCACATGCTGTTTGGAATTAAAGGGAAAAAGTTGCAATATTCTGACAGAATCTTTTGGAAGCCTTGGTCCACACGTGTTATGGAAACCTTCGGGCTTGGCCTTTTCCTTACACTTTCTATGGAGTGTTGTTTTTTTCTGAGGTGCTTGGTAACCATCCTTACATTTTCTTTTACAATTTCTGTCTCTGGTTGCAAAGGCAGTATCAGAATTATAAATTCCTACACGAGTTTTTATTCTTGAAAAATTTCTTTTGGAAGCCTTTTTTTGATTGCAGCTTCTCTCATCTATACAATCTGCTTTAGGCCTTAATACCCTGACTTCTGAACATTTGGTGACACATACTGGCTCCTCAAGAGATTCTGGGCAGGCTGCTGCAGAAGTTACCACAATTTCACTTGCTGGCATCAAATTATCTAATGAATGGGGTAAGGCAGCTCTTGAAGACTCTGGCGCTTTCTGGCCTCCTTCCATGGTCTGGTTAGATGAAACATTGGCTTTTTGCGATGAAGATGCAGAATGGCTTCCTGACAGACGACTAGCAGCATTCACATTTAAGACAGGGTTGAAAACCTTCAGCAGTACTTTCTGTGGTGTTCCATCAGGGTTCTTTGGCTGTAAGTTTTGATGATAAGTACTATTTTGGACTATGGTAGGCTTAAGCAGCTCAGTTTTATTTGGCATCATACACTTTAAAAAAACAGCTTGTTTGCCATCAGGCAAGAGGGTATAAACGGGTGGCTTTGGAAGTACCTCGTTCTGCTGTTTCGCTAAATCCAAGATGCCCAACCTAGTGCCTTGATGGTCAGATAGCACAGGAGGAGGAGGGGCAGTTTTTTCTGAAGAATTTGCTGTTTTAATAATGTAAGGGCCTTTTAATGACACGTTATTCTCTGCATTATTCTTCACGCTCAAACAACTACCAATGCCGGAACAAAATGCAGGTGTGAGGCAGTGAGCACTCGGCTCTACCTTTAGGAAAGATGTTCTGCAAGGCTCGTTAGTCACAATTCCATCACATCGAGCACTCTCAGTTTTGACACTGGAAGCACCTTCAAGTTTCCCGTTACTAAAAGTTAAAAGCATCCCCGGTTGCTTGTTTAAAAGGAGAGAAGCAGGCACACCTTGTGTGTTAATCAGTGAAAGCGGCCTTCCTGAAACCACCTGTAATCCAGGTTTAGCAACTTGCCATGGTACGTAAAGGCCGTTTTGGGCCTGAACAAGTACAGTTTTGGGGGGTTCTAGATTTAGAAATGGATTCTGAATATACACAGAACTTACATTTTGTGTAGTGGCTCGCAGTTTGTCTTTTACAAGCTGCTGCGTTATTATTGCATCTGACTGAGTCTTAAGTAACGTGCTGATTCCTGCAATATTATGTGCCTTCTCTGAATCCTTTACATTCTGTGGCATCAACAGCACTTGTTTTCCATTACATTTTAAACTTAGGTCATTTGTAAGTTCATTAATACCAACGGTGTCAGATGGAATTGGGATAATGCCTTGCACTTTCAGTTCTTTTGAAGTCTCTGTTGTTTTGTGCTCTCCTCTCTGTTTCTGAAATAATATGCCATCCTGAACTGGCAGGCCTGTATCTGGATTGTTACTGGAGTCTTCTTTTACATCAGGTTTTCTTTTTAGTACATCTTGAAGTAACTGGTTTACTTCAGGTGGCAAATATTGTGAAGCCTGTTGGCTCTGCAGAGAGAAAACAGATGTAATTCTAGGCATCATTGGTGAATCAACACTAGAAAAATTATTCCACTGAGGTTTTTCCATTACACTCTCTGAAGTTTGGTTTTCATTCATATACACGTTCTGTCCATCAATGTTTTGTTCTTTTCCTAAATCACATTGTTCTTCACTTTCAGCCGGTGCTTTTAGAGTTCCACAGTTAGTATTGAAAACGCTCATAGATGCTAACAGAGCATCTGGGTTTGAGCTCTCCTTCTTCACCAGAGATAAAACCGATTCACTTACTGGTTGTTGAACCATCATTTTGCTTGATGAAGATTCCATTTGAAGATTCTCATACATTAGCCTACCGACTTTATTGGAGTTACTTACTTTTGAGTAATTGTGAAAAGGCAATGATTGTTGGCTGGAAGATTCATCGGTCAATTCAGAGTTGACATACTTAATGCAATAGTTATGCATATCTCTACTGTTATATGCATTTGGTTTGATAGTACAATTGTCTTTATCTGGACTTTTAAAGGTGGTACCTAGTACCTGAGGGTGACTCTGAGGAACATGATTTCCCCATAAATCAACCTTATCTCTGGCTTCAACTTTTGTAGCCAAATTCACTGATGACATAATAAATTCTGATGCTGCTGGCAAAAAAGATACTTTCTTCTCATCATTCACAGTTTGAAGCACATTATTCATTTGAGATAGCAAAGCCATTTCTTTTTCTGAAGTCATTTTCCCTGCAAGTATAGGAGATACAGGTGAAAATGGAGTAGACGTTTTCATATAAACTGTGTCACTTAACTCAGCTGCTACTCCTGCAGATAAAAACCCAGTGGTGTCCATAGGCTGGGGCTGCAAATTAGCAGTACTTGGCTTAGAAACATCTGACTGTGAGCTTGGTGAACATAAACTCTGCTTATTAACAGGCAACAATTTTATCACAATATATTGTTTTCCATCCACTACCTTAAAACCCATAAACTTAGCACTGTAGTTAGCAGGAATTGTTATTCTGTTATTTTTCACCATTAACACTGTAGGTCCTTGTACAGAAGAAGTCTTCAGGGGGCCTAACGCAGTGTTTGGTCCCCCTTCAGCGCTATTACACTGTCCAGTGGACGGAGTAGTTGGGTTTTCTGAGCATAGCTTGGCAGGTCTATCCTCCTTCTCACACTGCATGCTTCCATCCTTTCCCTCACTGACATTTTCTTGAAAGCGACAACTCTGGTCTGCAGCCCGTGTTTGGTTTGTTTTAAGTACTTGATTGTTTTCTTCTTTACTGTCTTCACTTCCAGAGTCAATCTTCTCACGTTTCCAGAATGTCTTCCTTGATTCACCTATTTTGTATCTTTTCAGTATTAGCTTAAGTCCTGCTGAAGTCTTTGCCATCTTTTCATATTTTTCCTTTTCTAGCTCTTCTTTTGCATATAAGTGTTCTTTGTGGAAAGTTAAAACATGTCTTATAAGGTAATCTTTCCTGGCAACGCCATAGCCACAATACTGACAAAAGGAAAATGTATTTGAATGAACACGAAGATGCTTCTGAAGTTCCCCTCTGGAAAAACCTTCAAAATGGCATTTATCACATTTAAAATGAGCTTCATTATGTCTATAAATATGCTGAACAAAGGTGCCAACATCCTGGGTGGAGAATTTGCACCTTTCACACTGAAAATTGCCATTAATACAATGTGTGGATATGAAATGCTTTGTCAAGTCCAATAAAGTATATACAGTCCCATTGTTACAAATGTCACATTTTACTAAAGTGCTTTTATGGGTGCGTCTATGCTGCTTAAATACCTGGAAGTCATTAGCTGAAAAACTGCACATTTCGCAAGGATAAGAAGGTAATTCACCATGGTGCCACATTTGAAAGTGTTTCTGTAAATCATTAGGGCTGTATGGAGTATTGTCTAGGCATTTTGAACATTTAAAATTGAGTATTTTTGCAGACATTTTTATATCCTGTTCTTCAGTTATCTCTGACTTGCCCTCTTCAACATACCTTGTGATGTTCATATTGACAGATTTTCTTGCAGTCTGTGGCTTACACTGAAATAGTTTTTTGTATCTATCAATTTCATGTTTGCACACAACTTCATTTGGAATATTTATCTTCGGCAAATCGATTTTCACATTTCTTAGTTTATAATGGCAACTTCTTTCCCAAATACTTGATTTAGGTGCTGATCTGATAGTTGAAACGATGTCACTTTTTACACCATCATCTTTTTTTAAAGCAGCATGATCTTCATCGCAAAACAACTGTGTTTGTTCAGATGGCATGATTTATCAAAAAGTTCCGATTTCTTTTTTCTTTTCCTTCTGTGGAACTTTTGAATTTATTTGAAATTTAAACATGAAAAAGTATTGCGCTGAGACATTTTCAAATATCAGGAATTTTCCCACGTGCATGCACCTAAAAATTTTAAAACAATTGAAATTTTCAGTACAAAAGAATGATTATGTCCTTCCAGCTTATTTAACAAAGGTGATTAGTGAAACATACAAATAAAATATACAAAAGATACGTTAAAAATGATCACATAGCTTAGCAAGAAGTAATAATTTAAAGTACAAATAACAATAACCTGAGTCAAGAAATGTGTGCTACCCTCAACTCTTCGGTGATTTTAAGCAAGTTTCTATTTCTCTGTGCCTTTGTTTCCTTATCTAAGGAAAACCAATTGGATAAAATGCACTCAAGCTGTAAGATGTTCACATTAAATAGATATTCTAATTTTAACAGGAGTTTTTAAATGGTAACAATGCAGCCCTAAAAATGTACACATATTTACCCATGTACCAACCATTACCCTAAACAATCCCAACAGAATTCTCTCCAGATTTCCTACCTCTGTAATGCCTCAGGGATAGATTGCTTAAAATACAAGTTTCCTTTAACTAATAAGATTAACAACAATAATAAAGAAACAGCTTCTGCAGGATATTATTGCTAATGGGTGAAAAGAGAAAAAACAGAAAAGTGACCCATCTCCCTGGGTTACACACGAAGTCTACATTCTATCTTTCTGGTCCTTGACCACTTGGCCCTTTGGTCTTTATAGACCGGTACCTAGAAATGCAAGCGGATACCAGCGAAGACAAACCCTGACAGACTAGACTATACCCATTACCATCTACCTCCGTTAATTTACATACTTACTGGCTGTCTTAACTTCAGACAAGTCTCAATCTCTTAGTTTCCTCATCTGTAAAATAAAAAGGGGAAAAAAAATCAGGACTCTCCTTTTCTTATTCATAGAGTACTTATAAGGATTAAGTGAGGAAACGTGTGGAACATTTTATATTAAAGCTTCCTATCAGAGTATGGCAGTGGGCCTTAAAATATGGAGGTGCTAGCATATCTGAATAGGGTGATTTAAGACCTTATTAAAATTCCATTTTTAAGGGCTGAGCCCCAGTGGCGTAAGTGGTTGAGTGCGGGACTGCGGCCCACGGGCTTGGCGGTTCAAATCCAGGGGCCACTCTCAGGAGCGGCGCTGGGTGGCGCCCATGACCACCAGAGGGCAGTGATGCCCACAAAAAAAAAATCCATTTTTAATTTAGATTTCCAGTACTACTTTTCTAAAAAAAAGTCAGACAACCTTTTCCCTTGTCAAGGTATTACTATTTGAGTGGCAAAAAAGAAATCAGAACTTCTCATCTATATGAAGAATGTTTAATTGCTATCTTAATTGACTCTGACTATCTGTGGGAAGTTGTCTGAACAATCCTAACTTCCTTAATTACTTCAGGTAAACCTTTAAAGGCTTTATATTAGAGTTGACTCATCGACCTCCTCTATTTCCTAACCACGCAAATCAGTTTTCCACCTCACTGATGTCAGCCAGAATTCTCCTGATCTACAGCCACTCACAAAACCCCTCCAGGAAAGTGTGTGCATTGTGTTTCTCAGAAAGGCTGCCTTGGTCAGTCCTATCAGGGGCTGAGAAATTAGACTTGTGCTAGAATTGCTGAAAAAGTTGTAGATTTGGTAACTCTTTATAAATTTCTGCCCTTTCTGTCCACGTCTCTTTGCTGTAAAAGGCTCCTGATGTTTGCTTCACCAAACGCACACTGACTGTTTCTCCTTTAAGAGAGGACTCACGCACCCTCTACAAACGTGCTGCTGCTCCATTTCATGAAGCACACTTTACTTCTTCAATAAAACCTTTTGTTTTTAACAGAGCATTCGTCTAGTGGCTCCCAGTAAGATATTTCACAATCTCTGAGGCAAAATAGATGCATGAATACATTATTTATTCACAGTTGATTGTTTGGCAACAGTACATAGTATAGTTAATGAAGTTAAAATTTTTAAAATGTGAGGCAGTCAAAATATATGTGCCACAAAATTCACCCAATTAAGTGTATGATTGCACAATCTCCTGCAGTTTACTTTTATTTAGATATAATTAAATTTGTTTTGCTTTCACGGCACCCAGCAAAATTTCAGTTTGCATGAAGAAGCTATTGTCTTTTCCTTCAAATAAGTCCAATACATAGCAAGTGGGAACTATCAAAGACAATATACAACAGTAAATTAACTAGGATTTTCACCACTGGAAACAATTTTTTGCATGTTGTGGACATAAAAGAAAGCCAAGAAATGTGCATTTGAACTCTCTATTAACTCTAATTTTTTCCTTTAGTATAGCTCAATCTCGAGCCTACCAACAAGGATTACTGGTTTCCTATCTATTTAACTAATTACCTTAAATATATGTATTATTACCTCTTAAGATTTGACTAGCATGCTGTATCTTGACATAAACAGTACCCTGCATGTATTAGGACCAGTTGTTTAAAGTAAACTGGAGTTTCCAGCATCAATAGGACCACTTAGGTCACCTGACTTATTTCATCTCCCAATAAAATAACCACACACAAAATTGAAAATAGAGAAAATCTTACAAACTAGCCAGTAGTAGAGAAATATTCTATACACACACTATAAGGTATTTTGACTAAGAAAAGGTGTAAGGAAAGATGAGGAAGAAAAACGGGGTGATCTACGACCATCTACCACTTTTAAGAAGAAAATCCACTCTGAGACATTACCACTATTGCAGAGTAAATTCCAAATTCACGGTGACCTCACAGAGCTCAGTGGAACGGCCCTACAGGATTTCAAAGACTGCAACTCTTTCATGAGGAAGAATGCCACGTCAGTCTCTTACAGAGCAGCTGGGGATTCAAGCAACTGACCATTTGGTTAACAGTCGAGTTCTTAACCACTGTGCCAACAGGGATCTCTAGAGAACACTCATGTAACCAATACTTATCTATTTATTTTTTTGAACAATTTTATTGGCACATATTTTACATATTATACAATGTAATTGTTCAATCACATTTAAGAAGAGTTGTGAAATAATAACCACAGTCAATTTTGGAATATTTTCTTCTCAAACTCATTGTTGTTAGTTCCCTATTTCCCCCTCACTCAACCAATATTTAACAAATAATGATTATATTCCAGATAAGAGAATAAGTGACATAACTCTGCTCTACTCTCCCCCTAAACATACCTTGGGAGAGGAAAGGAAGTGAGGGCTTCCGAAGGATCTCAATGTAGTCTTTTGGAAGACAGAGGTTCAGGCTGAGGTATCAGGAAGGAAGTGAATCCAGAGACTCAGGCTGGCTGAGTCCAGAGGCCACACCAAGGAGGGGGTTGTTAGCACCAGCTGTCAGAGAGATATAAAGAGGAACCTATTATACTCAACAAAAATTCACTCATGGTTATCGTGCTCTGCTTAAAAATTCTGTCCTAGCAGAAGTAAATTATCATTGCTATATTGTCAGGGGACAAAGATTACATTAACTTAGAGAACATCATCGTTTGTTCTTTAAGAGCGAAACTCCATTTCCAATGCCATTAATATAGAAAAGGAGGCCAAAACATCATTCAATGTAGCTCATTGGAACACTTCCTCCACGCTCCCACTTTAGCAACAAAAAGCTACTACAATGAGAAAGTTACTGAGAGGAAAATTGAAAAACTTTAGGGGGAAAAACTATTAATTACTAATCCCAGTGAGAGATAATATGAAAAAAATAAAACCTGAAAAGTTGATGAGGATAAATTAACTTTAAAAACAAGGGAGGAAAAGTCTTGAAAAAAATTTGAATTTTCAAAATAATGGGCAAGATTGTGGGGGAGAAAAAGAAAATCAGACCGTTCATAACATTTCATCTTAGCCATGTTGTATTCAGCCGCCAAATTAGACAAAAGGAGATCTGATTCAAATTTTATAATTTCTTTTACTTTAACTCTGTCGTGACTCTCAGTTTTCCATTTAGCTTTACTCCTGTTGTCACTAACTTGTTTTAGAGCCAAGGCTCCAATAGTTTACGCAAATGAAGCAAAGTTTTAAAAGCACAGTACCCATTATTTTAACACACTAACATAAATATTGTATGTTGCTTCAGCCAAAAGCAACACTTAGAAGTGTCAGCCCTTTGTATGCCCAGTGAGACACATTGTGTGACTGACTCTCAACCTGTGCAGGTTTTTTGTTTTTGTTTTCAGATTTGGGGTTTTTTTCAAACGATGAGCAGAAAGCCTCATCATTCTTCCAAGGAGTGGAGGTGATTTTGAACTGCTGAACTTGTGGCCAGCAACCCACCGCATAACCCACGATAGCGCCAGGGTTCCATGATACAACGAAGTAGAAAACATGGAGAATAGAGACGGGAAACAAACACAGTGTGAAAACACATACGATGTCCTTACCAGTCCCATCTTTAAAACCCAAACACACAATTCCCAAGTGACCCTGGATCGTTACTTATCAGGATCTAACTTGTGTGCCGTAAGTGGAAGATGGTTCATTCTGCTTTCCTTCCATGTCCAATCGATGTCCGTAGGTATGGATCAGCTCAAGGTTGTGGTGACCTTGTGAGGTTCTATCGAGTAGGTTCTGACCCATAACGAACCTGTGCACAACAGACTAAGACCACTTCTGTTCCCATGCCTGAGCCCACTGTTGCAACCCTGTGTCAGTCCATCTTGTTGACAGCCTTCCTTTTTGTGCTGCCCCTCCACGTCACCAAGCACGAAGTCTTCATCTTCAACAAAACGAAGGGTAGCCTACTCCTTTGTCAGACATCCAGTAGTTGGCCAACCCTAAAACCCCGCCAAGAATCAATCCTTGGTGGCACAGTGAGTTTAATGCTGGGTTGCTTTGGGTTAGCAGCTCCACCCTCCCCCCTCCTCCCTGGGCAAGAGATGTGGCAGTCTGCCTCCAGAGAGATGCACAGCCTCAGAGAGCTGTTGTTTGAGGAGCACAGGAAGAAAGAAAATGTATTGAAGATTATGATGGCAGCAATTGTACAACTGTGCTTGAGCTGATGGCTCTGTGGATTGTAATTACATATGTAAAAGCTCGTAATAAAAGGTCTTTTTAAAAGAAACGTATTTATATGTGTGTGTGTGTGTGTGTATGTATGTATGTATGTGTAGCCTCAGACCCCTATGGGAACTGTCCGAGAGGGGACTTAGGACTCAGAAAATCAGTAATATATTGGATACCTTTTCACCATTTCACATATTGACACAACCCAAGAATTGCAAACCCTTTACAATTACATGGGTTGTGTCACTAAGACCCTCCATCTGGCCCTAGTACTTCTTTTAGACTTAGACTTTACAACCTCAAATTCTTCTACAGTTTCTACTCTCTTCAGATTTCCTACTGCGGGCTGCAGCAGTTTTGGCACTTTGTACTTTCCCTGAAGATAATCAGTTCTCTTCACATTTTCAAAGCACATTCCCATAAACCTCACTTTTAAGAATCTATTCTACAAGGGCCACTCATTCGCGTCTCCATCTGCTGCATCAGGTGCTTCTGCGTCCTTTCCGAATAAAGTTTGCTTTCTGCTTGCCACCAAAAAAATTTTTAAATTCTATTCTATGAAAAGTCACAGTATGGACTACAGAAATACAACACAGCATATGAACATATGTTGGTACTACATAAAAATCCATAAGCAAGAAAATTATTAAATAGATTATGTAACATCCGTATGAAATTATGAAAAAAATCTTATGTACTGATTTACCTATTTATACATATTGTGAATGGTTTTTAAAATGTTTTAGAAAGATGAAGTTGCTGAGCGTGCACGTGTATATAAGCAGACACAAATGTAAAGGGCACCCTCCAAACTGTTGACAAAAGATCAGTTTATTCACAAGGAAGACAGTACAGCACAGCTGAGAGAAATGAGCAAGTGTCCTAAACACCGTGACCGAAAGCAAGGGCACGTCACCACTGCAATCTTCTTCTGAGGGCTGCCTGTGTTCCTACCCTAGAGTTCTAGGAAATTCTTTAGCCTCAAAAATATTGTCCCTTCTCATAGAGAAATGGTATTTTTCAAGTATCCTTACCATTGTGGTAGAATCCAAGATAAAAAGGAGGGGAAAAAAGGGAAAACAAAAGTGAGAAAATTAGAGAACTATGACAATACAAATAAACGTGACAATATACATTACGACAATGATCTTCTGTTTAAAACGTCTTGGTGGCCTCCCATAGGACTTAGTCCTTAGCAGGCTGGGGCTAATATTTATATTTCAGGCCTCTGCACCAGCTGGTCCCAAATGCAATGTTTGTTGTTACATTCTTCAAATGGCTAGATGTCCCCCCATGTTTTAGATATCAACTTAAATACCAAAAATTCAGAAAGGCCTTCCCACACCTAAAAAAGTAAATTATTCTCTAGTATTAATTGTTGTCAGCTAGTTCCAACCCACAATGCAACAGAACAAAAACACTGCTCGGTCCTGTGTCATTCTCAGAACTGCTCTGGTTACAGCCACTGTGTCAGTCCAGCTGTGGAGTGTCCTCTCTCTTGCTGCCCCTCCACTGTACCAAGCATGATGTCCTTCTCCAGGACTGGTCTCCCCTGACGTGTTCAAAGTATGTAAGAGGCTGTCTTATCATCCTTGAGGGAGCATTTTGGCTATCCTTCTCCTTGTCCTTGTTCTTTTGACAATCCCAAATCCTTGCCAGGTATAACAATCCAAATGTATCGATTCTTTTTCAGTCTTCCTTATTCAATGTCCAACTTTCACAAGCACATGAGGCGACTGGGAATTGAGAAGGTGGGTTTGGATCGGGCCCCCTCAATGCTCAGAGTGGCGCCCTGGCTTTTCAAGACTCGCAAAAGGTCCTGTGCAGGTGGCCCAATGAGCTCCTGCCTGCTGCTTCCATGAGCGCTGATCGCGCATCCAGGTTCGATGAAATCCTTGGCAACTTCAACCTCTTTGATCCAGCTGTGAGATCTGGTCTGCTTTACACGGAGGCCTGATTCACACTGACGGCTGCAATCCTCGACCTTCACCAGCATGTGGTTCAAGACCTCCTCACGGTCAACGAGCAAGGTCGCGGCATCCACTATCACAGGTTGCCTGTGAGCCTTCATCCAATCCTGATACCACATTCTTCTTCATATAACCAGCTTCTAGACGATTTGCTCAGCACAGAACTTGGCAGTGTATACTCTTAGAAGTTGCACAAGCATAATGATTAGTTGTCATATTTGTTGTTCTATCACTGGCGTCTGTCTAGTGCTGGGCTTATCATAGCAATCCAATCTGGGGCAGTCTTTGTTCTAATCACTGGAAACACAGCAGTCGTTAATTCAGACAAACTCTCTTGCTTCATTGGGCTAATTATGTTATTGGGTATTTAGCCAATATACAATGTAAATAACATAATATAGTCACGGTTAACAAGTGATGAAGCCAAACAAAACAAAGTAGGAAAGAATAGGCAGGAAAAGAGTTAACGTTTAAATCCAGTCAGGAAGGTCTCACTTGAAAAATTACTACTTAAGTTGAGAGAGCCAGTATTCCAAGAAAAGAAACAATGAGTGTAGAGTCCCTGAAAATGGAGTGTGCCTAATATGTTTTAGGAAATGCAAGGAGTAATGACTGGAAGACAGCCTGAAGTGGGGAAAAGCAAGAGACAATCGAAAAGTAGCGGAACAGGTCGTGTAGCCTGATGGGGCACTGTAGGAGAGGGTAAGCATCAGAGACAGCAAGAATTAAATGACTTTTTAACAAGATAATTTCAGCTGCTTTGTTAAGAAGCGAGTGTTTGAGAAATGAGTGAAGATGGAAGCAAGACCAGGTCAGAGCTGCCGTTAGGTGCTGCCAGGTCTGTTCTCACTCAGACGCGCTGAGCGCAGCAGATGAAAACGCTGCTAATCCTGCAGCATGGGCGCGGTCGTGATTTGACGTTGGGCAGCAAGTCACAAGACTGGCAGTTTGAAACCGCCAGCAGCAGCTCCTTGGAAGAAACACTGGGCTTTCCCTTCCTGTACACGGATAGTCTCGGAAAGCCACAGGGTCCCTATGACTCAGTGTTGCCTACACGGCGGGGAGTTTGAGTGTGGTTTTGTCCTCCGCCATCTTCACAACTGCTTTCCTGTTTGAGCCCATTGCTGCTGTCACTGCAAATCCACCTTGTCCAGAGCCTTCCCGTTTCACTGCCCCTCTACTGAATGACGTGCCCTCCCAGGGACTAATCTCTCCTGATAACACGGGAGATGACGTGAGATGAAGTCTCGCCTTCGTTGCTTTTAAAGAGCAGACAGATTTGCTTGTTCTTTTGGCATGGTGTTTCAATGGTGTTTTCAATGTTCAACTTTCTGATACAGATGGGGAAATGGAAATTACCATGACTTGGGTCAGAAAATACCTTGACAGAATAATCCTGGTAAGAGGTGATGGCAACAATGAGTTGTGATCAAGCTCTATTTGGAAGAGAGCCTACAGGATTTACTGGTAGACAATATGTGCACCTTGGCAAACGGAAGCCGTGACGTACTGGCTTACCAAGCCAGAAAGATGTGTGGTGGTAGGTTGGTCCTTACAGAATACATTGGGTTCAGAATACTTAGCGTTCAGTTTTAGCCATGAAAAAAGCGGTATCTATTTGGCATCTGTGGTAGTTATAACATCTGGTGCCAACGTTAGACTATTAAGAGTGAAGGGATGGCTTTTAGCCTATTGATCAGGGCACAGCTTGATTACCTCCTCTGGAGACGCTACAGAGATAAATAGCTCACTGGACACCACACACTCTGCTTTGTCTTCCTGCTGACAAGCCTCATGGAGCTATGCTGATGGCAGCCAGAGCCCTGGAGCTGGAGGCGTCACATGGAGGAGTCAAAGCCAGCACTAAGATCCTTCCACTGCCACTGGATCCACAAGACTTCCCACCCATTGGCCTGTGATCTTCTTGCACTCAGTGTCATTGCATGTGTTGTTTGAGTCTGAAGAGGAATTTACAGACTGTACTGGACATATGGGTTAATAGCAGACTTAAAAACTTGATGGGGACTGGACTGGAATGTTTACTTAATAACGGTACAATTACTCTTTGATATAAAGCTCTTTTTTTATTTTGCTTTGTTTTTGGGGGCATCACCGTCCTCTGGGAGTAGGAGATCCAGTCTTGCTCATGGAGAGCTGCTGCTGGATTTGAACCTCCAACCCAGTGGGCTGCAGTACCACGCACAACCACTACACCACCAGGGCTCAACTAAAGCTCTTTTTTTTATACCTATGAATATCTATGAATTTGTTTCTCTAGTCAACCCAGACTAGCACAACATCCAAGTGGAATCATGAAATGTGTAGTTGGGTATATAATTTAGAGGTATGAGTATAAGACAAATTTTAAGGGGGGGGGGAAATGAATACAGAAATGAGTAAGAGGACTGAGAAATGTCAGTGGACTTAACGTAAAAATCACTCAAAACTTCCCGCCATCCAGGATATCCTGGATGCAAACTTAGAGGGACAGGTAGAGTGCCCCTATGGGTATCAAGACTGTAACTCTATGGGAACACACAGCCTCATAGTTTTTCCATTAAGATCATGAGCTATATTAACTAGAATACTTTTAGTGAAGTTATGAAGATGAAAACCTGCCTAAAATAGATTTAAGTGAAAATAGGAAGATAAAAAGTAGAGTGTAGCATCAACAGCATTTTCATAAGTTTTACTGTAAAGAAGCAAGAAACAGAGTGTTTGACATGCATCTTGTTGTTTTTAATATAATGGTGTAAATTATAGTATGATGGAATATTACTGAAATAACGAAGTAAAACTGGAGGAAAATATGGTTAGAAAGGAAAGAAATGTGGAAATGCCCTTCGGTCGGGTAGAAGGGAAAGGAACTATTAACAGATGGGGGAAAAAAACACCTGACTTTAGAATGCAACAGGGTAACTCCAGCAACTAACAAACAATATGCTGGGAGGTGGGCAGATGTGTGAAAGCTTATAGTATACCCCAGGAAGTCTACGATGCAACTCAACAAATTATGACCTCTGGGCTAAATCTGGTCCCCTGCCTACTTTACGAATTAAGTTTTATTAGAACAGACACATAGTTATCATTTGCATTCTATCTTTGGCTGATTTTGTGCTACAAAAGCAGCTGACAGCTACAACAGAGACCACAAGGCCTGCAAAGCTTAAAATATTTACTACCTGGTCTTTTACAGAAAACCTTGTTGAATTTTGGTTATACTTCAAGAGATAACGGTGAGATAAATAACTTTGAGGAAAGAAGGTAAGCAAAAGCACTTAAGAAACACAAGTAAAACTAATTCAAAAGCTTCAAGTTACACGTTTCATATGGCTATATAAATGGCAATTTGTTGCTAGCCAAGTTCTGTGTTAGTCTGGGTAGACTACAGAAACAAATTCATATACACATATATTCGAATACACACATATATGTAAAAGGAAGATTCATATATAAGAGCAATTGTACATTGAGAAAACATCCCAGTCCAGTCCAGATCAAGTTCATAAGTCCAATACCAAACTATAAATTTCTCTTCAGATTCAGGGAACACATGCAATGATGCCAACTGCAGGAAGATCAAAGGTCAGTGGGTGGGAAGTCTTGGGGATCCAATGGTGTTGTAAGCATTTGTGCTGGCAGTGAGTTCTTCCAGTTCAGGACACTAGCATAATTCCATGTGTCTTGTCTCCGAGGGAGTGAGCAGATAGTGTCTCCTGCCTTCAAGGAAGAATTATCGGACTTTCCAGAATTCTCAGGAGAAGGCTATGCCCACACAGAGGCCACATTGGCTATGACCTGATTGACAGTCTAGACTACATCCCTTCACTCTTAACCGTCGAAAACTGGCAAACTGATTATATAACTACCACACTTCTCTCACAATCATCCAAGATAGAATTATCCAAATCATTCTGATTAGTCATATATACAGCAACCTCTTAGTGACATCATTAGGAGTCTTGGTGGTGCAGACTGTTAAGCATTCAGCTGCAAACAGTAGGTTTGTGACTTCAACCCGCCCAGCGACTCCACTCAAGACCTGATCATCTGTTTCCGTGAAGACAGCTGTTTGCCTGAGTCACTGAGTGGGTTCCTTTGTTTCCCCCATGCCACAGTGAAGCTAGTCAAGCCCCACCCCCACCCTGTTTAATGTCTAAGGACAAAGTACTTAAGTCTATACATGCTAAAGCTAATTTTTCACCTTCTCTTGTCTATATACACTTACATGTTTTTGTGTTTCAAAGGGAAAAAAACCACTACCAGAATTTGTCAGTTTGTCATGAGGGTGTCAGAAGTGCCGAGATCTGAGATCTCTGGGGTTCCTTCACACTACCCTAAGAGTGGACCACAAGGGTTTGGGGTGCTGGGGCACAGAGTCCATGGTACCTAGCGGGATTAAGACACAGCCTAATTGGTGGCTTCCTGAGCAGGCTGTACAAGTTGTCATTAAGACGGCCATAGCAAGGCAGTGATGCCACAAAAATAAGATGGCCATAGCTTACTACTACTCCCTGGAAGAGAGGAAGGGGTGCCTGCTATCAGCAACACTGGAACAAGTCACGAGCGGGCAAACACTGGTATAAAATATACACACCTTATTTGCTAGAACTGCTTACTGCTATCATAAGGCTGGCAGGGGCACCTTCTTACATGGATAGCAGATCCAAGAGTGAAGGCAACCAGGGCTAGCACTGTACTTAGTCTCTTCAAAGTAAACAAGGGCTCAGTTTCTGGTCCCTAAATGGAACTAAGGTTGACTTTGGGGTAGACAGCAAAAACAGAAAAGAAGGTGGACTAAAAGGACATGAAGGGGCTTGATGACTTGGCGGGGCAGCAGAAAGAGTCAAACCTCAAGCCAGTTAGCTGAAGGTTCACTTGTAAAGAGGGTCCTCAGCAAGGGCGCAGCCTTCCTGATGTTATTCCCCACACTCTGCCAGCATTCACGGCTTGGTAGTGGCTGATGCTGGCCTAGACAGAGATCCTAACCCGTACCAGGAGCAACCCTCCAACGTGAGCACATTCACTCAGGCAAGTCAGTATGGCAGACTGGTGGACTGCCACATACACAGAAGTCCTGAAGGAATGGCAGCTGGGTGGGGGGGGTGGGTGGGGGTAGGGGGTGGAGAGACACGAGGGGGAAGACCACCAAGCGAGGTTGCTTAGGCTTTTAGGTACCCATGCTCATGATGCAAGGCCAAGGGTAAGACCTTCCCAGGGTAGCTTGACCCCACTGCCACTGAGGGTGTTCAGATGCACAGTGACCCTACGTTGTTATTGTTAGGCACTGTGGAGTGGATTGAAGGAACTGTACGCACAACAGAACAAAAGGTCGGCAGGTGACCCACCAGCTGATGACACTTCCAGCTCCCGTGCAGACTCACAGTCTTGGAAACCGCCCCCCGGGAAGTCCTACTGTGTCTGAGAGTTGCTGTGAGTCATAAAGGACTTGAGGACAGAGAGATTTTGGAAAAGTGGGGCATAATGGGTTTACGCTGGACCAACTACAAGGTCAACTGTTCAGAACCACCAGACCCTCCAGACAGAACAATGAGGCGCGCTACTTCCATAAAGAGTTAGTTTCAGAAGCCCAGTGGGGCAGCTCTGGTAGCTATGAGTCAGACTTAACCCCATGGCAGCGAGTTTGGCTTGGTCCTTAAAACAGAACAATGGTTTAGCTTAACTAGTAAAGTCTGCCTTGAGCATTACGCGCTTTTAAGATCAGTGAATAAAATAACAGCAATTCAAAATATTAGATAAGGAAACTTGGGGAGCAGTGAATGTGTTAATATGGGAGGAACAACCATATTGAGGGTAAACATAGCATAACTCAAAAACTGTAGCCAATGTCACTGAAAGATATTGGTAGAAACTACTGGCATTGATGTTTGATTTGTTGTGTGCCTATTCTCAACAACAATAAGAAAATTCATTCCTGGGGTGTTTTGTTTTGAAACTATGATTGTAAGTTGTTACTGCACATTTATGTTACAGGGAAACCTTACTGTCTGGTGTAACTCATGTCCCTTTCTGTTAAGTAAATCCCCTTCACCCAATCGTCCTGATATGTAAACACATCAGGGAAGAACTCACTGAATACATATTTATCTCACGCGTGACCCTGCATTCAAGGCGCAAAATGTGAAAATCTGGTCGGCATTTGTTTGAAAGTGTTTGACCGATAAATATTTTCTTTAAAAGAAAAGAAGAAAGTTATCTACTGGTAAAGTTCAGTAAAAAGACAGGATTGTGATTACTAATGTGAAGTGTGTAGTCTACTTGTGTTGTTTTCATAGTTAGGTATATTATTTCATAATTTAGGGTCAGGGGAGTAATGATACCAATTCAAGAATTTATGTATTTACAAGAAAACGGGTCCTATCCAGCCCCTCCCCCCCAAAAAGCAAGGGACAATATGTTTCAGGGGTATGCAAAACAATGTTTTTGCTCAGAGATGTATTAATTCCCATTAAATATCCAAATCTTTTCTTTATATACATGGATTTATTAGTTTTTGTTCTCCTTTCTTTTTTGTCAGTTTATTTGTCTACGAGAAATGAGTCATGATTCTTTAATTTCCAAGCCCCCTTTCTGACTTAAAAAGTAGATCCTACTAATGATAACATAAGTATATGCCATAGAAATGGTTTTTCAGGTGCATTACTTTGGGTTTCCTAGACCATACTTCTAGCTGTTTATCCAACTTCAAAACATCTTCCTACCTTATTTGTCATTCATAAGTTAAGAAACAGTACTGCCATCTTTATATCTAGAAGGACAGAGTAAAACCACCTTTATGTCATGAATAAAATGTTAAACAATAAACTATGACACCAAGAATCACTTTCCTGCTTACATTAAAATTAAACATCTACATTCGGTATTTTAGCTAGCCCATGAGTGAAACTTTAACTTGTGAAACCTCATGAACACGTAATCATTTTATATTATACATTACTAAAGCACACTTACTATGTAAGATACTATACATAACAATGCTTCAGTCTTTACCATACCTTTTTCTTCAAAGAACAAAATTCAATGTTCTTTGACACAATTCAATGTTTAGACAATGCCACAATCAGGAACAGCGATCACAAGAAGAGATGGTATCTGGAAATGAAGACCAAGGTTTTAAAACTTTGACTGGAAAAAAACCAATACTGTTATAGTCTTGATTCTCTTATACTTCATTCGACTTAAATGTTTAAACTGATTAAAATAAGCCAGGAAAAACTTTTCAACACCTAGGCAAATAAAGTATCACTGACACCCAGAGATAGCATGTCATAAATTTACAAGTCACAAAACTCAAAGCTCAGAAGGGAATTTAAATTAAATCGAACAAAATAGGGTAAGACACAAAGCTACAATAATAATCCGGGTCTAATCCCATCCATTATCCTAAAACCACCAGCTACCTCTTTAATTCTCAGTTCAATGTCTAACATTTCCCTGCAAACTACTCCTCACTTGAAGCCAATATCTATCAAAGGAGTTCATCTACTCAATGGCCTGAATCTGGGGAGCAAATGACCAACAGAACTGCCAACTTCATTCTAAGTCTTTCTCAGCTTGTGTTTTTGCTAACAACCGTGGAGTGCCACAAGGAACCTGGTCAAGAAGCAAGTCTTTTTAACACCAAAGAAGGAAAAAAAAGTTGTAGCAAGTGCTCTATGGAACACAATGCTTCAGTAAGAACTACAAACAAGTACAAATGGAAAACAAACAATAAAAATTAAAGAGACTTTTAAAGTCAAACTATAAACCCATACAGACTTTGTTTCGTTCACTGCATTCCACGATTACCAGTGAGGGCATAATTTGAGGAGCAGTTTAAGAAGTTGCGGTTTTTAATTTGCTATCAGTGCATACTGCACATGTCCATTATGTTGCTGTCCTTTTGCTCCCTCATAAGATGACAATGTTTTCAATTTTCACTGCCCAAATATGGAAAATTTCACTTTAGAGATGTACATTTTTGTCTTTGCCCTCAACTTTTGCGAGTTTTACCAAAAATACAGGTGGTGTGAAATAAGAATTAACTTGTCATTTACTTGGTCTACTATGCTTACCAGGCCCATGACATGTTCTGGAACCATTACAATTTCAGATAAACTTTTGCTGAAAGATAGTGAATCTGTACGGCTTGGCAGTTTAAACACGGACAACGTTTGGAATGTCAATGAAACCATTTAAATGGTTTCTACCTCCTCGCACATACCCAACATAGAAACTTTGCTGCAGAAAACGCAATTCAAATTCAGCATTATCAATAAAGTCGGACGAAGATATACTCAAGTTTTAAAATGTGCGTTCCTCTCCTGATGCAGGCTGGGGTCTTCA
>PVJH01028491.1:0-27303 GCA_004026705.1 Nesogale talazaci
CCCTCCGCGGCCGCTTCCTCTTAGCCGCAGAGCTGCACCTGCCAGGGCCTGGGGAGCACCGGTTCCGATCGTTTAAAATTCCCCAACACAAAAATCTTTTTCTGGAATGTTCTGAAAAGGATGGCTGATTTTCCAGCGGATGTGGAAGCAGATGTCCACTCGAGCGCAGGGGTTTACTTAGCTGCTGTTTAAAAAAAAAATTCTTTTTTAAACTTTTTTTGCTCCCTGACAATTGCTTGAAGAATGCAGCAGCGCTGGAGACTGATAACATTCCAGGTGCAGGGCTGGTTCCCCTCGCTGTTTTGTTGTATTTTGTTTTGTGTTGTGTTGTTTGAACCTTGTCGGTGCACTGACTTCGGTGTACCCTTTGGTCATAGAAAGACAATGAGGGGTGCCTACCTTCGCTGGCTTCTTTTGGCCGGCACCCAAAGCATTGCAGTTCTAGTCTCTACTTAAAGACAGAAGCTTTGGGTTCCTTCCTATTTCATAGACCTGAGGTTCAGGCACCCTGCCCTCCTCCTCATCACTAAACCACAGGGGCAGGAGAGCCTTCAAGGTCGTGGTGGCACAGTAGTTAAAGTGCTGCTAACCAAAAGGTTGGTGGGCCATTGGATCCCACCCACCAGTACTGTGGGAGAAAGGCCTGGTGGTCTGCTACAATCCCCAAACCCTGTGGAGCAAGGCCACTCCCACATGAGTCACTCAGTCACTTTGAGTTGGAATCCACCAGCTGGCACCGAAGAACAACAGTGGACCTAGAAGAAACATCCCCGATGCCAAACTCAAAGGGATTTGTATGGTGGAAGCCCAACCACCTTAGAGAAAGTGCCCATAGCTAGTCCTCTCATTGTGCGAGGAAGGCAAGCCTATCCGCTCTGAGCCAATGGCATAGCTGCCTGGCCAACCAGAACTTCGTGGAAAGGGATTGACTGTAACTTGAGTCTCGCAGCTCATGTTTCTTTGAACTCCCTCAAGGACTCAGCTGGCTAGAGGTTTATCATTTAAATCCCAGGTTGTGTTTAGAAGAGAGAGGCGATCACAGAGACTAGAACTCAGCTTTTGAAAACAAGCTATTGGGTCTATTTGGGGACACAGGACTAAGAAGAAATCAAGCCCCTTGGCAACCTCTGATTCTATCAGACCTGTACAGAAATTGGGGTATGCTGACCTTTCTAAACAGTAGCAGGCCTTACATCATTGGTTCTTCATAGCAAAGGTAATGGCTGGCCGATTCCCTGCATTCTCCTCTGGTCCACGCATCTCAGGCAAAGACACCACCGTCTGTCCGTGGAGGCATTTGTGTGGCTGTGATGTACGTTTCAGTGGACTTTCAGACCAAAACAGACTTGGAAGAAAGGCCTGGAGATCTGTTTCGGAGAGTCAGCCAATGAAAACCCCATGGGCAACAAACAGCCCAGACCAAACCAATCATGGGTGTGGTCCAGGACCAGGCAGCATTTCATTCCACTGTGCGTGGGGTCCCTCTCAGTCTAGAGACTGACAGATCACAGGAGTGAGACGCCTCCCCCCCCAAAAAAAAAGTTTAAAAAAAACCCAACAACTTGAACCTGCCCTAGACCATGCACCTAGGAAATAGCAGAGCTAGCACGTGACCCCAGCAGTCTGACTCCCTATCGCTGGAAGCCTAGTGGCTAAGCCAGCGTTTAGGATCCACACTCTGCCAAAGAAAGAAGTGGCTCTCTGTTCCCTTAAAGATTTCCTGGACAAGGATCCCCACAGTGCACTGTCACTGACCCCCGTCCTCCCTGTGCATGCACTATGGACTGGGAGACTGGTTTGCTCTGGAAACTTTTGCCCGAGTCACCAAAAGAGATGTGCAACCTTGGGAACCTGGCAGAGTTGTTCTGCCCTCTTGCAATCCACAGATGTGGAGTTTGGGTTTAGGCTGGTCCCAGAGAACCGTGGTGGTACCGCGGTTGAGTGCTTGACTGCTAATGGAAAAGGCTGCATGCAAATGTACCCTCTACTCTTCCTCCCTCGGGGTAAAGATGCGGGGATAAAAATGAGGCGCTCTGTGCCCTAGGGAGCAGTCCTGCTGAGTCAGACTCAGATCCATGACAGTGGGTAATGTGACCCCACCGTCCCCGCTCTCCCAGGTTGAGAGGGACGGCCTGAAAATGGAATTTCCACTGCCGCTCTCCCTAGAAATAGTCACAGGACCTTTATCTAACTTGCCTGGGGCTTCGCCTGGGATTGTGAAGTGCGGTGGAGCCCATAGTCCATCTGAGGCCCAGCGCTGTCCTCACAAGGACACTCGAGTTTGAGCCCATTGGTGCATCCAGGGGGACAATCCATCTATAATCTTGAAGATTGTAAAGTGTGACAGTATTTCTATGGCCTAGAGACTTCTGGGATCACACTAATATCTCCTGCCTTGATACTGTGGGGTTTGGGGGTGGGGGGTGGGGTGACTTTCCTTTATGGATGCATTTTAAAAGAGATGACTTGTGGGTCTCTTGGGGAAACATTCTTAATTGACATACTTTTCAGAGGTGAGAAAAAATATATAGCAAGTTTCCTGAAGAAAATACTGGAAAAGAAGCATAATGAATTCTTCCTTATTGTTAAAAAATCTTGAATTTGACCTTTCCGAAGTACCGGGGTGGCACACCACTTAAGTGCTTGACCGCTACCTGAAGGGCTGGCAGTTTTCGGGGGTGCTGGGTGATGTGTTGGGCAGCTAGCTGCAACCACTCAAGGGAAAGACAAGGCTGTCTGCTACCCTATTGCCATCCTGCTCTGGCCATGTGGGCATGGCTGCTGCTGCTGCTCCTCTCTCCTCCTCCTTTTCAGTGTGCTTGCTTCTTTCTGTGTTTGAGGTCAGCCATTTCGGACCCCTGCACCTCAAGCTCACCTGCCCCACTCAGGGAACCATTCTCTTAGCTCCCCTCTCCTGTCCGGCTGAAATATTCAAATGGTAGACCAGTTTCCAAGATGATGCCTCATTGTGTAAAAGCCCCTGCTGTAGCCAAGCGGCCGGGAGGATCAGAGAGAGCAATTGATCTTTTTATAAACAAGTCCGTGGCTTTGCTGTGGGCACAGTACCAACCAAGGAGCTACCCCTTTCTGGAGTAGGGGTGAGTTAGTGTCAGAGCGGGGCTCCTGGCTTCCTCTTCCAGTCCCTGGGGCCAACTCCCAGGTGGATCTCGCCTTTCTCCTCCGGCTGCTTGCATGGCCCTCCTTGTCGGTGCTCCTAGGCTACCGGGGAAGCAGCTGAGACCCCAAAGCTCCACGATGGACAACATGGAACAGTTGCAAGAAGAGAGGTTTCCTGAGAACACCAGGCACCTTCTGTTGGTCCTACTGTGTGGGGTTTATCCTCCAGCTCCCCATCCCTTCTGCACACACACACACACACACACACACACACACACACCCTCTGCACTGGTGAGTGAGAAAGGGTACTTCTTTAGTCTTCTCAAGTATCATTTGCATCTCTAAAAGTATCTTCTTAAAAAGAGGAAAAGAAGCCCTCTGGAGATCAAAAGCCCAGCGTGATGACAGTGATTGGTATGTGTGGCAGGTCTCATTGTAATCAGTCCATCAATCAGCGCTTGCGCAGAGGGAGTGGAACTGCAGTCTGTGGGGTCCCCACTGACTGCCCTCTCTCAGAAACAGATCACCAGGCCTTTCCTCCTGGAGGCTTCTGTGGGGATTTGAATCACCCACTTTTGGGTTAATAAGCGAGTGTCACTCAGGAGCACCCAGCCAACCGCCCAGAGGGACCGTTTAAAGATGCCGTGGAAGCCACCATCTACTTTCAGAAAACAAAACCTAAAACCCTACTGTCATCTGCCAATTCTGACTGCGACCCCGTCCAGCAGTGGAACTGTCCTCCCCGTGGGTTTTGTCAGCCGCAGCTGCCCGGCACAGAAAGCCTCACCCTTCTCCCAGGAAGCGGCTCTCACACGGGAGCACCTGGCGATGCCCCGTCTGACTCAGCCACCAAGCTCACAGGCTCCTGGTGGCCTGCTTAGCCCACACAGAAGCTGGGTCTGATACAGGCCTTGCGCTTGTTTTATTCTTTATGAAGTGTGATTTCCAGAGGCAAATTAATATGTATCTCATGCGCTCAAGTCGTTCCTCCACCCTGTACCCACCACCTCTGGGAACGCAATCACTCTTCATTGTCCTAGAACCAATGGCTCTCAAAATGGAGAGAGTCAACATTCCATACGTCATTTGTATCCAGCCTATTTGTACCCATGTTGCCATCTTCATTTCCAAATATTTTCTACTTGAGCCCTTGGTATAAGCTCCTCTTTCCCCCTCCTTTTTTTTTTTAATAATAAATCATTTTATTGGAGGCTCCTACAACTCCCATCACGATCCATACATACGTCAACTGTATGCAGACCACATTTGCACACTTGTGGCCATCATCGCTCAAAACATCCTCCCTCCACTTAGGCCCCCAGTATCAGCTCCCCATATTTCTCCTCCTTCCCCACTCCCCCTCCCCCATGAACCCTTAATAATTTGCTACTTTTTCACATCATACACTGTCTGATGTGTCCCTTCACTCACTTCCCTGTTGTCCGTACTCCAGAGAGGAAGTTCATTGAAAGAACTTTTAACGATATAAAGCTCTTTCTTATACATAAAATGAAAGAACTTTTAAAGGTGCATTTGCTAGCAAGCCCCTCCCGCAAGCCCCTCCCCCCAAAACCCAAACTCATTGCCACTGAGTTGATTCTGACTCATCACAGCCTTCTAGGACAGACAGAATGGGCCCTGTGAATTTCTGAGACTGTAATTCTATACGGAAGTAGAAAACCCCATCTTTCTCCCTCAGACCGCTGGTAGTTTCGAACTACCAACCTTGAGGTTAGCAGCTCCACTCCTAGAACTACTACACCACAGGGCTCTTGCTCAGAGTCTAGAGTGGTTTCTTCTCATGTCTGTCCTCTCGCCAATGCCCACACTGAAATGAAGTGGAAGCTTGCACAACCCCCCCTCCCCGACAATGAGGCGCTGGGAAAGGCTCTTGTGGGCCCCCTGGGAGGCAGGATGCTCCCACTCTTTGGTTTGCCTCCAGCTCAAGACCAGTGTCGCTGGCATTGGTTCTTGGAGAGGTTTCCAGGATCTTTATCTCCTCTTGATGTCCTGGGCCAATTCCAAGAGCTGAATGGTTTTCTTTATTTCAGAGGTTTATCAGCAGAATAAAGACCTTTTAGTCTCCCTCTGAGAGGGATGTGATGTTGGTGTCTTAGTTCGCTAGTGCTGTAGTGACCGATGTACCACACGTGAGTGGCTTTAACAAACAGAGATTGACTTTCTTCCCAGGAACCAAGCTGGAAATGGCCGTTTGGGGTGCCTGCTCTCAGGAAAGGCTTTCTGTCCGTGTGGGCTTTGAGCGTCTGCTCCAGGGCTGTCTTCCTGTGGCTTGGCCTCTATCTGCCTCCCCCCAACTCTTCTTGCATTTGCTGCTTTCATCTCTTCTATGCTTCCAAAGAATCTGACTCCGAGCACAACCACACTAGCCTTGCCTCATACGCAACTGAAAACCAGCAACCACCACCATTTCCAAAATGAGATTATAAAGACAGATATAAGGGATAGAATTGACCACGCAGATTTTGGGGAAGACACCATGCAGAAGTGCCAGATACAAGGGATCCAAACAAGGTTATTTTTGCCCCACACCTTCCCCATCAGCATCTGTCCAGTCGGAGTAAATGCATCTCCATCCATGCGCAAGGGTTATGAAGGCATTCGTTCCTAAACAAGGATGGCTTGCGTGTCTTTTCCCAGGGAAGGACAGAAACAAAGAGGAGACGCATACAGCCAGGGGGAGGTCTGTGTGGGTGGAAGTGAGCGGTGATGGAGTTCTAGAGGAAAGACCTGGGAACCAGAGAAGTGCATATCTGTCTTAGTAGAATAGCAACTGCTTTGTTACATTGTTGGTTTTTTCTCAAAAGTCTTCCTAGGGGCTGAGCCCCGGTGGCGTAGGGGTTGCACGCGGGACTGCGGCCCACTGGGATGGAGGTTGGATTCCAGCTCCACGGAGCAAAGGCTGGGCCTCCTACTCCCAGCACCTGAGGGCAGTGATGCCCCCCCAAAAAACAAACAAAAACAAAAACAAAAAAGTCTGCCTAGATCAGTTGAGGGAGGGGAGATTTGAAGCAATAGGCTACAGCAGTGGTTGGCAACTTTTTTTTTTTCAAGAGGGTCATGTTTCAATTGTTTTTCACAAAAAATTTTGGCTGGTGGGTCACATCACTTCTATTTTTTAATTATGCATTATCTTAGAATACAGAAAGTAAAAACATACAGATAGGAAAATTCAATATACCTTAAATATAGAATTACAAATTTAATATCATCAAATCCATATTTTCAATTTGAAAGAAATCATAAAATGTTAGCAGAAAAGTAAGCACCATATAAGTAAAATGAACCCCTGTCTAATTAAGAACATTTAATCCTTTTAATGGCTTCCTTGATGCTGTTTCATTTTCCCTGTAAAGTTTGATATTTGGGTGATAATTCGTTGTTTGTAAAAGAACACACAATTCTGAATTTTCGTTAGTTAGCCTGTTTCATGATGAATTGAGAATGAATTTCATTTAGGAAAATGCCTGTTCACATGAGTAGCTGGACCCAAAAGTGCAACCAACTTTCTTTATTGAAGAAAACTTGGAAGGAAGTAATGCCCAACATGCAGCTATCATGTTTAAGTGAGTCTCATCAGTGGCTTCAAGTTGTCTTCTTAAAGCTTTGAATTTGTCTGTCCATATTGCTCAGTTTTTAAAGTCAATTAACTCCACATCCAGATTTTCAATTTCAAGGAAATTGAAATATTGCAGATCCAACACATTGTCCTCCATTTCAACAGACTTTATTATCAAACTGAACGTAGGACCATGGGCTTTAAAGTTCTGAAATTGGGTTTCAAATTCTGTTTGAATGGCATCTTTGTAAGTTTTAAGCATATCTACTTCTGCATTTGTTATTTCTTTATGAGTTTTTACTAAAGGAAAATATTCAAATGTGCACTTCACTAAGTCACCCTGGAATAGAACTTACAACAAAAACTTTTCCATTCTTCATAAAGGTTGAGAATTGTCTGTTCCTTCTAAGCACAAATTTAAATCATTGAAATGATTAGTAGTAATATTTGCTAAGAATTTTAATATAAGAAGTCAATTTTTATCTCTGAGCTGAGGGCAACTTTCCCCGATTTCACTCATAAATATTTCAATTGCATCAATGCATGCCACAAAGCAATTTAGAACCTCTGCTCAACCAGTGAACTTCAGTATGCATTAAAGATTACTATATTCACATTCAGTTTCTTCAAAATATGTCTTACATTTTCTGTGATTCAAGGTAGAACGAGCTATAACTTGGTTAGTAATTATAATCACTACGCTCATCACTTACCTGTTTTGAGGAGGCTATTGCACATAAATTTCCTTTATGAATTTTTATACAGTGGGATGAAAGTAGTGGTCTTCCAAGTTCCTTCTGCAATCGCTTTACAAAGCCAGCATGTTTTCCTAACATTGCTGGAGCCCCATCAGTTGTGACAGAAAATAATTTTTTCTTCAAATCAAAAACATTTCCATTTTCAAATTTAATGAATTCTTGAACTTTCTTTAAAATGGCAATACCTTTCGTAGTACCTAACATGGGTGAAAGTACACACAACTCTTCACGAATAACCAGAGAAGCAATGGTTCCATGAGGAGCAACTATTGCAAGCCTTGCAACATTATTTATGTTAGTACTTTCATCCATAGACAAGCCCAAGGAGTTCTATCTTGTTCAAGTCAAACTACGCAGATTGCTTTTCATTTTGTTCAGCTCATCTCGAAGAAGACAGTCACTGACAGCGGCTGCCCACGGCTGTTTCACCAAATGCAAAGCACCGCAGCACAGCCATCTCCCTCTATCAGCGGCCATCGCCGTAAATCGAAAGCACCCACTTTAATTCGTTGGCAAGAACACCTACCAATATTGTAATTAAGAATTGTGTAGTGCCTCATCCACTGGGCTCAGTGTAAACTGCTCCCTTGGGCGAAGAGGAAGTTTATCCTACAGGTGGAAGGCAAGAAATCAAAGGGGTGGGCAGGGCAAGCTATTGGGAGGTTTGATACATAGTTTCAATTGTTGAATAACAAACTGAGGATGTGAAATGTCAACATCACTCACCCACCACCACCTTCCACCCCACCTAATTTGCAAGACAAAGTTTAAAAAAGAAAATAGTCCACCTTTGCTTGAGCCTCTTGACAGCCGTGTCCACACAAGGACTAGGTTTGTCACCACGTGGCCGCCACCTCACAAACTGACCAAGGCGGTCGGTGGTGTTCAGGACTTAGAGACATTCATATTCTGCCCCATTGGGGAGCACAAAGATGCGGACAGCTTTTCAGAAGCACCCCACTCAGCCATTTTGTCTTCCATGAATTCTGAGAGAAAACAAGGCTTTCCTCTTGCAGGTTCAATTAGTCAGGCAAGAAAACAATGCCAATTTCTTCAGCTCTAGTAACTGGAAAACTGCTTTCATCAGACCTTGTAGCCTTGAACATTCTCCAACACACACACACACACACACACACACACACACACACCTGCCTCACAAACCACACAGAGCAACGCTGCTGGCATGTCAGGCTTCCAAGGTAACCCACGTCAGAATTCCAGCAGAGAGTGTGCCTTATTTCCTCCCTCCCGGAGTAGGACCTTGGTTAGACACTGAAGTCCAGGGAGCCCTTCCTTCTCTGAAGGTGAGTGAGCCCTTCCTCACCTCCTGCAAACAAACCGCCACCAACATCGCTGCCATCCAGCTCCAGGGAAGCCCAGTGTGTGTGGGAGCGCTGTCCCCACAGGCCTGTGGCTGTGCAGAAGGCCCCGCCTCTGGGTGAGCAGACCCGCCCAACCCGAGATTAGTGGCTGGCCTCCCTTCGGGTGCCAATGAGGAGCTAGCTCTAGGAGAGGCACCATGTGGCAGCCAGCGAGCAACCCCAAGGGCAAAGCTGCCCCGCCGCCGCTGCTTGCCTTCCATGCCTCCCCTTTGCCGCCATCGCAGAGGAGGGGGTGGCTAAGACAGTGGGTGCTGACCACGGTGTCATGTCAGCGGCAAGCTCTGGGACGTCGCTAGGCAGGATCCCTGCCATCCGTTGGCTCTGCACAGCATCTTCCCAGCCCTTCCAACCCTCATCCCGCAGGCACTTCTCTTTCTGTGGGTCTCACCTCCTTCTGACCTTGGCCTTTGATGAACTTTCCTTGAGCTCCTCGGACCTCGGAGGACATGGGTTTTCCTTCCACCATGAAACTGCTCTCTGGGCAGCCATTAGCCATTGTCATCAAGTTGATTCTGACTCCTGGCCACCCTGTGTGTGCCGGCGTCCAGTTCTGTTCCGTAGGATTGGCCGTGGTTGGGTTTATTTGGAGACAGATCGCCAGGCCTTTCTTTGGAAGCACCTCCGCGAGGGCTTGAACCTCTAACCTTTTACTTAGCAACTAAGTGCGGGAGCCGTTTGCACCCCACCCAGCGACTCACTGCAGGCGTTGGCCTCTGCCAAGTCGGGAGCCCCCTCAAGAACCCAAACCAAACTCACTGCCTTGAGTCGGTGCCGACTCGCAGCAATCCTACAGGACGAGCAGAACCGCCCCCTGAGGCTCCTTCACATGGGCTGGTGGTTTCAAACTGCTGGCCTATCGGTTAGCAGCCCAGCCCAGAACAACTATGCCTGGTCACATGCAAGGGCTTGCTTCTTACCAGGCACTCTCTAGACCCAGCTCTGTTCGTAAGTGGACCCAGGATTTGGTCTCCTCTACTGTGTGTGCTTTCTCTGACCTTTCTGCCTCCCCATGTCCTTGTCCCTAGCATAGGTGCATTTTAGAAACCCCAGCAGGGACGATGAGACCAAAGATCACCTCTTTGCCAGTTAAAGTGAACTTTGCTGCTACCAAGACGTCTGCAGAGGAGCACTGGGAGCCACCCACAGCTTGCCCGCTCACAGCAGCATGACCAGGAAATCGCCTCATTCTGTGTGCACCACAATGGGGGGTGGGGTCTGAGGCGGGGAGCCTCTTCTCCTGGTCTCACCCAAGAGCGGGCCATCTGCAGCCCGAGAGCTAGCTGTACCTCTTTCAGTGCCTACAGGTGGCCTTGAGGTGAAACGGAAAATGAAATGATCATAGTTTCATTTATAATATTACTTAGAATTTTCTTTATATGTAACAATATTCTTATTTATGGCTCTTGAATTATTTTAAATTGCTGGGAGCATCAGGATGGGCTCTTCTGTCTCACAAGTTGGCCGACCCCTCGTCTGACCCACTGTGCTCCAGGGCTTGCTGCTTCTACTGCCTCTCTCTCTCTCTCTCTCTCTCTCTCTCTCTCTCTCTCTTTCTCTCTCTCTGTTTCCCAATGCCACAACATCTCCCATGAGTGTCGGCCACTGATAGCACTCTTGGTGTGGTCTGACCAGTGATGCCACCACCATTAAAATGCACTCAGCACCCTCTGAGCATACACTCACCCTTCCTTCTTTGCTCTGGTCATCATCGGTCACCTTTGGTTTCTTTCTCCTTCCTCTCTCATCGCTCTGCAACATGGATTCTTTAAAGTCCCCAACCGCCACTGCCCTGGGCTGGTTCCAACTCAGAATGACTGCACGGGACAGGGTGGGACTGCCCTTGGGGGCGTCTGGAACTGTAAGCTTTCACGGGAGTAGAAAGACCCTTCTTTTCTCCCAACGAGCAGCTTGCTGGTGATTTCAAACTGCGGACCTTGCAGTTAGTGTCCAACTCGGAACGCACCAGACCCCTCCTAGAAGTCCCCAGATCATTGCCCTGGGGCCACTTCCGACTCCACTAAGACAGGGTGGAACTGTCCCTTTGGGTCTCGGAGACTGCAAGCCTACGCGGAGATAGAAAACCTCGTCTTTCTTTCTTTCAAGCTGCCAACCTTGTGATGAATACTCACCCGGCACACTGTCCCTTCTGCCACCAGAGCCCCTAAAAAGTCCCAGTTCCCCTTCACCGACCGAGCCTGAGCCCCAGCCCGGGTCTCCTCAGTCCCCGTTGGAGGAGTGCCTCCACCCTCCTCGTAGCCTAAAAGCAGCCCCTGGACTTAGCAGTAATAGAGTGCACTGCCTTCCAGCATAGAAATGTTTTCACCCTCCCATGACAGCCTATCTGAAAGCGCCCCCGCTGGGACTTTCCCTACACAACGGGTCGCTTTTGTGAGGTGTGAATATTTAGACGGCGCCGAGCTGGGAGACTCTGAGACATCGGGCATCTGACATGGCTGTGTCTGGCACTCAGGGAATGGTTATTTCCCGCAAGTACTTACTGAGTGTTTCTGACGGTGAGATCCGTTCACAAAGAGGAGCCACAACAGCCAGAGAGCTCCCTCTGGGTGTCAGGGAAATAAGCCAATAAACCTCCAGGAATTCCTCAGGATGAAGCTGGGGTATGGAGGAGAATACGATAGATGTGGTTAGGACCCACTCAGACCTTACATTCTAGAAGGCAGGGTCGACTAGAAACCAGTAAAGGTACAAAAAATGGAAGTCACTCCAGATGGTGACAGGGCTCTGAGAGTGAGGGGGCCCACTTGAGACGCAGCATTCATTGTGAGACTGCTGAGCTAAACTGACCCAACGAGAGGGAGGTCCTCAGATGAAGAATGAAGATAGAACTTTCTCGGTAAAGGAGTTGGCATGTGCAAAGGTCCTGGGGGAGGGGAGGGTCGCCCTCCTTAGGGGCACATGCCTGGCTCCCCTCTTTTGCTGTTGGAAAGGGCACAGATGTTTTCGGGTTGGTCACGTGGCATGTTTTCCTCCTCCAGAAATGGTTCAAGCAGCGCCTGGCCAAGTGGCGGCGGTCGGAAGGCCTCCCCTCCGAGTGCAGATCGGTGACAGACTGATGACGATGGCCGCTGCCCTCCTTGAAGACCGTCTGCGCTCCCTCCCCTCCGCTTCACCTACGGTTTTGGTTTCTCAGCACAATGTTGTCTGTGCCCTCGTTAGCCGTCCTGCTACTTAACACAACATAGCTTTTTTTTTTTTTAATGTACAGAGATAGACACAAAAATGATGTTAGGAGGCCATGCATGCCTGCTGTGGAAGCACTGGGGTGGCAGGGAAACGGGGTGTCCGGCAGACGGGTCCCAGTGGTCACGAGGACAGGAGTCAGGGAAACCATGTGCCCATAGCCTCCCAGTAGCATTGCACCGTGATGCCCACTTCGAGCAAGCAAGACCTTCATGGGAGAAAGAACAGGACCTAATTGGCACATTTGTTTCCGGGTCGGCCTCCCTACGCTGTTTTCCTTATGATGATGCTTCCTTAACACGCATTGATGACTCAGTACAGAATACTGAGGCATATGTCAGTCATTCGCTGGGCAAGCCCACAGTTAAGCTAGAAGGCAGAAATCCCAACAACTGGTAGAAAAGACGGTAGCTGAGAAACAACAACAAAACACCCAGTCTTGAATTGACCTTATTTAAATGCATCTGAACTTATGTTGCTAAATAAAATGAAAACTGCTTCTCGCCTCTAAAATGTTAATAAAACCTAAACTTCTGTTGAAAATGTACTGAGTTTGTTGCAGATTTTTTTTTTTACTGTTGTGTGTGTGTGAGTGTGAGTATACTTGAGAGTAAGTCAAAACATTGCTATGTCACAGAAATAGTTGTTAAGTGTCAACATGGGAAGCTTGTGTCTCTGGACATGGCATCCATTCGGGTCCAGGTGCCTCAAAAGGCAGTGTCTCCATCTCTCCAGCCCTCCCTCAAAGATCTCTGCACTTTCCACCAGGCCACAGGGCACCTTGGCATCCCGGAGGGACTCAATTCATGTTCACGGTCTTTCAGTTTGGGCAACAAAGGTCTGGAGAGCAAGATTGGGGTTATAGGGTGGGAATTCTTACTGGACAGCCTGGCCACCTGCAAAGAACGAGCACTGTCCTGATGGAAACTAATTTCTCAGCTCAACTTTCCTGGCCTTTCTCACCACTGCCACTTTCAACTTGCTTAAAACTTCTTCATATTAGGTGAGGGGAGAGACGAGGAACTGATCACCATGCTCTACAAATAACCCCCTCCTAGGGGGATAGACCATAGAAAAGTGGGGGAAAGGAGTGTAGGACATTAAAAAAGGATTACAAAATCAAGGGTTAAGTTGGGGCAGTGGGTGAGCTGATACCAAGGGCTCAAGTAGAAAGGAAGTTTTGAAAATGATGATGGCAACTTATGTAAAATGTTCTTGATGTGATGGATGGATGAATTGTGATAAGAGCTGTATGAGTCCCCAATAAAATTATTTTTTTTTAAAAAGGATGATGGCAACAAATATACAAATGTGCTTGACAAGATGGATGGATGAATTGTGATAAGAGCTGTATGAGCTTCAAAAAAATAATAAAACAAAGTTTTCATATGAAGACTGTGGCCATCTGTGTCCTTTGAAAATATCAATAATGACCTACCCTTTGGGGTCTCCCAAAGAGTCATCATAACCTGCTGGGATGACTTCCCTGCCTGGAATTCCCCAGATCTGGAAGAGCCCCTTCAGAGGTCCTGTTTGGGTTGGGATTTTTTTTAGTATAGTTTTTTATACACACCCTTAGTGGGACACTACCTGTGTCACCATCCTTTAATTACAGAAACATGTTTACACACATTTGGTTTTTAAGTAAACCTGTGCATGTATGAACCAGAACCCTTGTAGGAATGTTCTCTTATACACCCCCCTACATAGACGCATACATACTGGAATGGTGATGCTAGTGAAGCATAAGCTGCAGCTCAGGGAGAAGGGCATGTCTGATCAGAGCACACAGGGGCAAATGAAGAGGGAAGGACAGAGAGTGGCACACACCCTGACCTTCCAAGCCCTGAGGCTGATATTCCTGCTCAGAGCAGCCAATACACAGAGAGGACCAGAGGGCCAGTCCCACCACGAGACACGACATACCTCACTGACCCCTAGAGCTACATGGGAATAACACTGGAAGCACAGTGCAGAAATTTTGCCCGAACTGACCCCACCACTCTTGGATGAAGCTAAGGGTGTGCAACAGAGCAACAAGGGGAGCAAAGCAATGACGTCCCTGGGGAATACCAAAAATAGACTTTAAAGCTAGGGCATGTCACCCCATCAGACTCGACCAGAAGACATGCCTAAAGGTCAACAAACAGACCTGGAACTATTTATAGACTACACAAACACACCCCACACCCTATTGCTTTTTTTGTTGCTGTTTTTGTTGTTTTGTATTCTTTTGTTGTTTTGCTTTGCTGTCTTGTTTTTGTACTTATTATTGTCTCTACATGTCTGTCTAGATAGGATAGGCTAAACAATCTGGAGGAGTAAACAACAGGACCATTGGTTCGAGGGGGACATGGGAAAGACAGGGGAAAGGAAGTGGGTGTTAACAGGGACAAGGGAATAACAAGTGACCTAAAATTGATGGCGAGAAGGGCGTAGGAGTTCTGATAGGGCTTGATCAAGGGCAATGTAGCCAAGAAGAATTATTGAAACCTGAATGAAGGCTGAACACAATAGTGGGACGAGGATAGTAACAACAAATAGAGGAAAAAACTAGGAGACAACGGGCATTTATAGAGGTCTAAATACAGGCATGTACATATGAAAATATATTTATATAATAATAGGACATATAGCTATGTTTATAGGTTTAGTATTAAGGTAGTAGATAGACATTGGGCCTCTACTCAAGTACTTCCTCAACACAAGAACACTTTGTTCCAATAAAGCATCATTCCATGATGCGCACCTTCCTGACATGATCACTGAGGACAAAATAGGTGCATGAGCAAATGTGGTGAAGACTGCTGATGGGGCCTAGCTAACAAAAAAATATAGCATTTGTTGTCTTGAATGTTTGAAGATAAGCAAGTGGCCATCTAGCTGAGAAGCAACTAAGCCCACATGGAAGAAGCACAGCAGCCTGTGTGATCATGAGGTGTTGATGGGATCAAGTATCAGGCATCAAAAACCCAGAACAAAAAAAAAATCCTATCATTGTGAATGAGGGGGAGTACAGAGTGGTGGCCCAAAGTCCATCTGTGGACAGTTGGGCATCCCCTCAGAGAATGGTCACATGGAAGAGATAAGTCAGTCAGGGTGCAGTATAGCACAGTATATACAACTTTCCTCTAGTTCTTTAATGCTTCCACCACCACCACCCCCAAATGGCATGATCCCAATTCTTCCTTACAAATCTTCCTTACAAAGCTAGACAAAGAAATGGTTCATCCTATATGGTAGCTCCTTTATGACAGTTCTTTTATGGGGACTTATTGAAGGGACAGTACCCAATAATGAAAATATATATTGGGGGGGAGGCATCACAGCCCTCTGGTTGGAGTGGGAGGCCCAGCTTTGCTCCTGGAGAACTGCTGCTGGATTTGAACCGCCAAGCCAGTGGGCCACAGTCCTGCACTCAACCACTACACCACCGGGGTTCAGCCCCTCATGAAGATATATATTCAGATTTATTTATATCTTATAACTGTGAGAGTCCCCCATCACAGTCAGCTTTCCAGACCCATAATTTTGAGCATGGATGATTTAGCTGCATTACATTCTTGTTCAGTCCCTCAGTTTACCACAGACCTTGGACCCCACAGCCCATGTGAACCAAAAGACTTCCAGTATAACTGTTCCAGGGAAGAGGGTAGAGTTGAACCCTCTGTACTGCTGTGAAGACTAATTAGCTGTTACATTCCTTCTCGCTGTGGAAACCTATACGCTTGGTTTTGTTTCTCTCGAAAACCCTGCCTAACACAGATATTGAATCCACCACGGACTACCAGAAGAACACACAGGTCTCTCTTGCAAGAAGTACAGCCATAATGCTCCTCAGAAGCAAGGGTGGGAAACTGTATCTTATAAACGTTGGCAAGTGTTACCAGGAGAGACCTGTCCCAGGGGGAGGTCATCGTGCTTAGTAAAGCAGAGGGGCAGTGAAAGAGGAAGACCCACACTCAGCCAGGTAAACTGAACCATGGCTGCAACCACGGGCTCCACGCAGCAAGGATGTGAGCGCAGTGAGGGCTGGGGAACTTTGAGCCCGTTGTACACTCTAGAGCTGCTGGTAGTTGGAAGAGACTGGACAACAGCTGTGAATAGCATGCACACATCCATACGGAGACTTCAAATGGTTTGTTCTGTGGTTGACAGGGTCAATATGAGTCGGCACCCAACAAGAACTACACACACACACACACACACACTTACCACAAAGCAAAACAAATCACTGCCATCAAATCAATGCTAGCTTAGAGGCCTGTGGGTTTCTAGTCAGTAACTGTTTACGGAAGTATAAAGCTCAATCTTTCTCCCTGGGAGCGGCTGGTGGTTTCAAACTGCCGGTCTTGCTAGTCGCAGCCCAATACACAACCCCCCCCAACATGAAACCAAAACCCCCAAATTTTTCATTTTACTATTTCTACACATAGACGTCTGCGATGTATTACTCTGATAGAGCTGTATGACCATCCTAATGTGCACAACTTTAGGATGAAAGTAGTTAAGAGCCTATTTCCTACTTGGGAAGGAACTATAATTCTCAAATTCTTCAACTCTTGCTCCTCAAGATGTTATCCACGCATCCTGACCAGTAGCTCACTGTGTGCTTGTTGGAAAGGCAGAATCGCAGGCAGGACTCCAGACCTAATGGCTCCGAGGATGTCTCTTTAACAAGTCCCCTCCGGGATCTGCATGCATGTCAAAGTTTGAGGGGCGCAGTCCTATCCAACTCTGCAGTCATTCCCACTCACCTACTCTCCTAGTAGGAAGACCGAACCACACAGGGGTTACAGGTCGGTCTCCTGGGCATAGCGTCAGCAGTGGAAAACCACGGGCCACCCCATGACAAAAACAAGAGAATTTATATTTCTGTAAAGAGTAGCCTTTCCGAAGTACACAGGGACAGTTCTATCCTGTCATGCGGGGTTGCTCTGAGGTGAAAATGATTCAACAGCAGTGAGTTGAGTGACTATCCTGGGATGAAGGAGCCTGGTGACTCAGTGGGTTAAGCATTGGGTGGCCAATCACAGGGTCAGCAGTTCAGAACCACTAGAGGAAGCCCCAACTTTCTCCCATGGGATGCCCGGCAGTTTCCAATGGCTGAGCTCGTGGTTAAGCAGCCCAACATGTCACCACTGCACCGGGGCTCCCCACCCACTGCTCACCACGCCCCTCACCCCATAAAGGGTACAGTTGTGGGAACTCACAGGGCAATTCCTCCCTGCCCTTTGGGGCATGAGTCAGAATCAACTTGATGACAGAAAGTTGGGTTCACTCAACTGGGAGAGTCAAAGTAGGAATGCCACAGCCTTATGTTGACAGCTCTCTGCACCATGCAGAGGCTGCAACCCTATAAAGGACAGGGTCAAACTGGCTCCCTAGACAAATTCTTCATGGGAGTAGTAAGCTCTGTCTTTCTGTTTGATAGCAGAACATGATTGATAGTGGAGTCCTAAGTGTCTTTTGACCAAAAGTTGGCTTTATTGTTTGAGTGAGCGAGTGTGTTTTTACATCGGGCTTTGTTGCTATTGTGAGGTGTCACTGCATCTGCTCGGACCCACAGTGTCCCGACTCTGGTCCAAGAGTCAAGGTCAGCACTCCTTTGTGATCCCACGTGTGTGCCTCTTGTGCCCAGGGACACAAAGAGTGTGTCCCAGGATTGAGTCTGAATTCCAAGCACAAAAACAGTGAAACGAGAGGTAAGCCAAGCCAGCCAAGACTGTCCTCTGGAAAGAGAAGCCCTTCCCAACCATCCCTACTTGCATTTCATGACTCAGAATGGAGTCACGTGATTACTCAAAAAAAAAAATCAACTCACAGCCATCAAGTTGATTCTCACTTATAACGACCCTATTGGAAAAGGATAGAACTGCCCCTGTGGCTTTTGGAGATGAAGTCAGTCCAAGAGCAGATAGCCTCATTTTTCTCCCAAGAAGCAGCTGATCATTTCAAACTGCTGACCTTCCAGTTAGGGGCACCAGGTCCCTGTTAGCTGCAAGGAAATGTGGGCAGATGAGGTGAACAGAATTGGAGTCATGTTAGGAAGACAGAAGGAGAGGATGGGGACTGAGGTGGCCAGTAGCAGTGTCTGCCAGCTCACTGTATTTATAATGTGGATGCAATCTTTCCCGTTATTTAATGTAAAGAGCCTAAAATAAGAAACAGTAACATCTCCATGACACATAGCTAATACAAATGTTTACATGATTTTGTTAAACATCCTTGGTAAGCTTTCCCTTCCCACTACCCTAAAGCATTTCTTCTGTCTACAAAGACACAGAGAACCAGGGTCTGAGCAGATTTGAGCTTGGCATATTCCCCTGTGTTTTTCGGAGACAACGAAGGGTGCGCGTGGGATGGGGATTATGAACATGGTAAATACATAGCATATAGAGAGTTGTTAAAAAAAAGTCTTTCATAGATACTGGCTAATAGGCCATTGTTGCTGCTGTGGATGGGAGTCGGTTCTCAGGCAGCGCGCCCCAGTGCACAAGAGAACACACTGCCCGGTCCTCCTCCATCCTCACAACCGGGCCATAGTTGCAACCATTGTGTCAATGGTCTTCTTCTTGTTCTACGGCCCGAACTTTACCACAGAGCGCTCTTCTCCAGCATCGGATCACTCCTGACAAGGACCCTCCCCATCTTGGCCTCTCAGGAACACACTGGCCCTACTTCTTCCAGGACAGATTTGTTTGTCCACTAGACATTCAATATTCTTCTCCAGCACCACGCTTCAATCCCACTAATTCTTCTTTGCCCACCTTCCAAATGCATACGAGGCAATTAGAAGTAGGCTTGGGTCAGGGATACCTTAGTCTCCAAAGGAACAGCCTCGCTTTTCATGACTCTGGAGAAGTCTTGTGCAGCTGACTTACCCAAGGCAAAGGACCTTTTGCTCTCTAACTGCTAGTAGGGAGGGAGAAGCAAGTGTTAGGGCTGGTTCCCTTGCTCTCTGGTGATTGGACCAGCATTCAGCTGCTTTACCTAGTTCTCTGCCTTAACTTGTAAGCTGCACTACCTGTGGAACAGCTAACTGTGACAGAGCAGATGTGGATGGATGGAGTGCTGGGATTTTCGAAGTGGCTGACATTCCCAATCTTGCTGTAACAGAAATACTACAACTAAGTGGCTTTAAAGAACAGAAATTTAATTCCTCACAGTTCCGGAAGTGAGACGTTTAATTCTGGACACCTGCTTTGGTGGAAGGCTCTCTCCCTGTCCACTTAAGAGCAGGTGATTGTCCCAGGCTCTGCAGGCCTGGTGGTCCTTGGTTCCTGGGACACCTTCACATGGCATCTATCTGCTCCCCATTGTACTTATTTCTGTGTCTGCTTTACGCATCACTCAGCAGCAATTAAGTTCAGGGTACACCCTACACCAGCCGTTCTCAACCTGTGGGTGGTGACCTGCCCGGTTTATAACAGTTTAAAAATGACAATTATGAAGTAGCAATGAAAATAATTTGATGGCTGGGGGGTCACCACCACATGAGGGACTGTATTAAAGAGTTGCAGCATTAGAAGATGGCCCTACCGCCCTACACGGATATGGATGCTTTCATTAACATAACAAAGAAAGACAAAATCCATTACAGACATAAATCAAACTCACTGCCATGAAACCAATTCAGATATTTTGGGACTCTGAAGAACAGAAGAGAACTGCCCTATCAGTTTCCAAGACTGGAAAACCTTGTGAGAAGAGAAAGCTTTATCCTTCTCCTCAGAGCTGTTGGTGGTTTTGAACGACTGCCCTTGTAGTGAGCAGCCCAACATGTAACCAGCTTTGCCATCAGGGCAGCAGTATTACAGGTATGGGAGTTATAATTCCAACACATGTTTTGGGGCAAGGGGATGCAATTCAATCCATAACATCAGCAAAGAGAGAGACACTAAATGAGGTCCAAGGCTCACGTCAGAGGTCTTTACAGCACAGCACATTTTCCAAAGACATGATCCACGAGGCCAGAGCCAACAGGGGGAAGAGCTGGGCAGCTCATGACCTCAGTGTGATAGGTAGGCTCATTGGGCCAACCTGGCCAATAGGAACATGGAGGATTAATCGGGGTGCAGTTTGGTTAGAGGGCAACGAGATACATAGCTCGGCAAGGCCCGCCCCCTCTTTCTCTTGCTCGCTGGTGATTGGACCAGCATTCAGCGGCTTTAGCTACTTCTCTGCCTCAACTTGTAAGCTGCTCTGCCTGTGGGGCAGCCAGCCTATGGACCTGCCCCTAGAGCTTTAGGTTCCTTGGAGATCTGCTGGTATCTATGCATCACTTGAGCTTGAGGCTGGTAGATCCTGACATCTTGCATTGCCTGAGTTCAATATCCCATCTGGGCCTAAGCTACTGAGCTTCTGACTGTTGGTGACCCACTCGGTTGTTTGCTGCCTGTGGCCGACTGGCTGCCTTGCCCGAGAGAAGATTCACCTGTCTGCTTCCTTGACCTTGGACCCAGCAAGTTTTTCCTTGAGCTGAAAGACTTCCAGTACATTAACTACTCCTCTGAAGTGAGTTGAACTAAGATCCCTGTACTGCTGTGTGGACTAATTAGGTATTATATTCCTTCATGTTGTGTATATATATATATATATATGTGTGTGTGTGTGTAATATTATATATTTAAATATATCTATATATATATAGATATATATATTTATAAGTGTTCTGGTTTTGTTTCTAACACACCCAATTCTACCTTTCAGTTCTGGCTATACCGGAACATGTGTGCTCCTAACAGATAGGCGCTCACAACACCTGGAATCCAGCTCAGATAAACCCCTCAGGAACAGAAATAGGAGTAGCAATACCAGGAGGGGAGGGAGAAGGTGGAGAAACTGATCGTAATGAGGGATACATAATCCCCACCCAGCCCCCACCCAGGGGGGTGAACGACAGAAACATAGGTGAAAGGAGACAGCAGTTGGTGTAAGATATGAAAATAAAAAAATAAAAATGTATGAAAATAATAATAAGTAAATAAATAAATTATTTTAAAAATAAAATAATGATTTATCGAGGGGTCACAAAAGTGAAAGAGGGGAGGGAGCAAAAGAAGAGGAGCTGATACCAAGGGCTCAAATAGAAAACAAGTGTCTGAAAAGTGATAACTAAAAACAAGTGTTTACAGTAAATATTTGGAAGATGATGATGGCAGCATATGTACAAATATGCTTGATAACATCAATGGTTTGGGTGGCCACTGGCATGCGCCAATTCAGGAAGGGGTGGCACACCTAGGTGGACTGCACACCGGGACTGGCCCAAGCCAGGCCAGGCTGGCTTGCTTTAGCCAATGCAGCCAAGTAGCACTGTGACCGTGTCTCCCAGCAAAAGGCCCTAAAATCTGGCACTTGGAGACCACAGTGCTCTATTTCCCAGGGCTCTTCTGCCTTCTGCTCATCTGTATTGTTTGTATTGGGCTTGCTCTTGCTCTCTCTCAATCTCTCTCTCTCTCTCTCTCTCTCTCTCTCTCTCTCTCTCTCTCTCTCTCTCTCACACACACACACACACACACACACACACACACTAAGGTGACCAGACTTCCTGCAGCATTTCAAAATTAAATAACTATATTACAATACTATTCTTGCATTCTATGAACATTTTTGTTGCTCCATATAGACAAAATTTTAATCAAGAAACCCCCCCCCTTCCCCAGGTCAATGTTTCCTGCTTAAAAATCTGGTCATTTTACACACACACACACACACACACACACATACACACACATACACATCACCACATGTGTGGGGTGCAGTTCTGTGTTCAGTGAACCATAAAACCTGAAATTTCTTCTATATTTTATAAAAACTCACTTGGATCATGAACCAGACTTCAGTGTGAATTTCTTTCTTGTGCAAAGCCATGAATTGAGGCATTTTCCACTGAGGAATCAGACAGATGTATGGAATGTTCTAAGAGATGCAAAAGTCCCAAATAAAATGATTGTTAAAATAATGGAGAACTGGGGCTGAGCCCCGGTGGCCTAAGTGGTTGAGTGCGGGACTGCGGCCCGCAGGCTTGGCGGTTCAAATCCAGCGGCGGCTCTCAGGAGCAGCACTGGGTAGTGCCCACAACCACCAGAGGCAGTAATGCCCCCCCCAAAAAAATAAATAAATAAAATAATGGCGAACTGAACAGAGTGGGCCCCCAGCTTGTGACCAGAAGCATAATTTATGGCAGAGGCATGGTTTCCTGTGCTTCTCTGGGCCCAAGAGTCCTTGGGAGGGAAGCCCGTGCTGGGAGGGAAGGAGAACTCGATGTCCTTTTCAAGGGGAATTTGTTACCGATACTAATCTTCAGTTGTCTCTCTCTCTCTCTCTCTCCCTCGCTCCTTCCCTCCCTCCCTCCTCACTGCCATCAAGTTGATCTTTACCCAGGGTGACTGCAGAGCAGGGTAGAGAGGCCCCTGAGGGTTTCCAGACAAATTCTTTGAGGTTCTACTAAGCCTCATCTCGCTCCCTGCTAGCAGTATCAAACTGCTGACCTGGCAGTTTGGAACCCAACAAATAACCACTATGCCACTCCCCTAAAAAGGCTCCTCCCCTCAAAGCAAGCACTTTGAAGATAACTGCAACATAGCCAGCTGGAAAGTACCAGCCAGCCCATGGGAGAAAGTTGCAGTAAAGAGTTAAAGACTTGTGCTGGCTTTGGCAGCACATAGACTAAAAAAAAGTTACAGACTCAGAAAGCTAAGCGGCAGTTCCACCCTGCCCCATAGAGGTTGCTGTGATTCAGAAGCGACTGGGTGGTAGTGAGTGACTTGGCACAAAGCATCCATGTGTTGTCGGTGAGTTCAAGACAATCAGAGCAAGCCTGGAGGACAGAGTAGAACTGCCCCTGTGGATTTCCAAGACGCTATGCACTTTTATGGGAGCAGAAAGCCTGGTTGAAATTTCTCCTGACAAGGCACTGAAGGACACAAGGCCTGCAGGGTTCATTTTGATGCCTGAGTTACACGAAGACTCGGAGCGCTGAGTTTCATGATCAGATATTTTGTCTGGATTCCCAGGAGAACACACCGGAATAGTGACACACCAGCTGGAGGAGAAGTCTGAGCCATGCCCTATCTCCACCCCCACCCAGGCTGCCTCTCAGCTCCTGGTTCTGTAGTTGCCAGCATTATTGGTTGACAGAACCAGTAACCAGCCCCAATGCCCTTTGGTTGATGCCTTGCTGGTAGAGGGCTGTACAGGCTGGGGAAATGAACTGCTTCTTTTCCATCCTCCCTGGAAACAAGGGTGGGTCTCTGACACAATCTGGTCAATGAGACTTAAGTGGGGAGACTAGGCGGGGGGTGGGGGGGTGGGGAGGGGGGAGGCTTCTGGGAAGGTTTTTGCAATAGGCTCCATCCCTCTCTTCTCTCTTGTCATAAGCCAGTTGCACTTGGTAACTGTAGAAAGAAATTAAACAACAAAGATAAGTAATAAAGCCAATAAAACCCATAAAAATTACCCATGAGTCCACCACCTGGAACAACCCAAGCAAGCACACTGCCCTTTGAGTCTAGTGGAACACAGAGTGACCCTATAGGGCAGGGTAGAACCCTTTGGGTTCCTAAGACGAAATCTCTACAGGAGCAGAAAACCTCATCTCCCTCCTGTGGAGAAATTGCTGGCTTCAAGCTGGTGACCTCATGGCTAGCAGCCCAACACAAAACCCACTGTGCCATCAGGACTCCCTCCACCACCTAGACTTGCTGCCATCTAGTGACTCACAGCCACCCGAAAGGACAGAGTCAAATGACTTCTGTCGGTTTCTGAGACTGTAACTCTTTACAGCAGCGGTTCTCAACCTGTAGGTCGAGACCCCTTTGGGGTCAAATGGCCCTTTCACAGGGGCACCCAATTCATTATAATAGCAAAATGATAGTGATAAAGTAGCAATGAAAATAGTTTGATGGCTGGGGAATCACCACCACATGAGCTGTATTAAAGGGTTGCATGCGGCATTAGGAAGGTTGGGAACCCCTGCTTTACAGGAACAGAAAGCCTCACCCTTCCCCTGCACCACCCAGAGGTAAGCTCTTACTAACCTAACCTTCGTACGCTGACTGAGCACCTTGGAGGAGGGGCATGCTTCCATGTGCCTAAAGGTCAATGGGCCAGAAGGAAGTCATGGCTTACACCATTTTGGAAGTTGGCTGCAAAGGATGGAAGAATTATTGTTAAGTAGAAAAGTTGCCCTTTTGCTTAAGAAAACACCTTTCATTTTGTGTGTGTGTGTGTGTGTGTTTTGGGGATTAGTTACAAAAAATAGGACCAGGAGGTGAACGGAATCACTCAGGAATCACAATAAAGTAACTGGCACGGAGGGCTGTGTCTGTTGGAACTCGGGTAGAGGGACACCGGAGCTCCCAGGATCCTCAAGGAATAGAATCGACAATCTGGGATGGCTGGTTGTCGTTGTTGTTTTGTTGTTGTTTTGTTGTTGTGAGTGCCTTTGAGTCACTTCCAGCTCAGAGCAACCCTATGTCCAACAGAACAAAACACCATCCGGTCCTGTGCCATCTGCACAACTGATCTTCTGGTTGAGCCTATCGTTGAGCCTCTGTCGATCTGTCTTGTCCAAGGTCTTCCTCTTTGTCACTGCCCCTCCACTTTACCAAGCACAACGTCCTTCTCCAGGGACTGGTCTCTCCTGATAACGTGTTCAAAGGGCATGAAACAAAGTCTCTCCACTTTAGTCTCTAAGGAGCATACTGGCTGCACTCCTGCCAAGCTAGATCTGTTTGTTCTATTGGCTGTTCATGGTTGGCTTAGGAATGTTTTTTAGTTTTTTTGTTTGTTTTTTTCTACATCACTGACCTGGGGGGAGTGGAAGCCCAGCTTTGCTCCTAGAGAGCTGCTGCTGGATTTGAACAGCCTGCACACAACCACTGCACCACCAGGGCTCAGCCTGTTTAGGAATTTTTGTGTGTGTGTGGGCATTACTGTTTTTTTGTGTGGTTGTGGGCACTACCCAGTGCCGCTCCTGAGAACCCCCGCTGGATGTGAACCACCTAGCCCGCGAGCCGCAGTCCCACACTCAACCACTTACGCCACCGGGGCTCAGCACTGCTTAGGAATGTTTTAAGGGTCAAATATTGTATTTTGCAATTAAAATTGTGCAACGCTAGACTTGTCGTGTTATCATTTTCCTTTGTTTTTGTTACTCTCCAACTACCAGGAAAGTCCTCCTGCTGGAGCAGTGCTCGTGGCAGCCAGTGGACTGTGGCAGCACGCCCTGGCTACGCTCTACCCTCCTCCCGACTGGAGCATCTCTCACATCTGGGGAGTTCCTCCTATTTTTTGAAGTCCTGGGGGCAGAGTTCATCACAGTGCTCCATGATCACCACCCCACGGCTCAGGGGTGGGGCTCTCACCTTCCATGTGCATGTGGGAGATCCAGGTCTGATTCTTCACCAATGCACCTCACCAACACCTTCCGTCAGTGGGGTTATGGGATACAATGAGACAAAACAGACTTCAGCAGAACTTCCAGGCTAAGATGGACTAGGAAGAAAGTCATCTACTATCAAAAATCAATTCAGTGAGCTCCTATAGATCAAAATGGTTTGATCTGTGGTTGCTCATGGGATGATGGAAGACCAGGTAACATTTTGTTTCATGGTGCATGGAGCAGCCATGAGCAAGGGCCAACTCAATGACAGCTAACTGCAACAACAGGAATGAACACATGGCCTAGGGTAGCCAAACAGGGCCCCTTTGCTCACAAGAATTGAAACAACACATGGGCTCTTGACCTATGTGGGTCCGTCCCATTGGATTGGACATTGAATGACGTCATCCTCTTACATGGGAGTTGTAAGGATAGAGGCCTAGGGATGCAGGCAGCCATCCACCTAGCCCTTTTGTTATGGGGATGAATGAAGACAGACAGAGGGGAGCATTGAATGAGAGAATCTTGAGAGGCCGGAATCCCCTTTCCAGGCGCTCAGATCCTGGTTCCCACACTTTATTAGACTAATCTAGCCTTCTGGGCTTTATGAGCGTGTGAAATCCTTTCTTAATTGTGGGGAAAATCAACTTCTCACACTATGATGGGTTCGAGAGTTGCAATCATGTGGTTATGATATGTAAAGATGATAGTAAAGTCACAGAGAATAAGAGAGTAGAATGAAGGAGTCAGACACATTTCATGGTAGCATGCTTACCTCCTGGATGGCCATCATCACACTAGCCAGGTCTGCACACAGCGAGGGAAGAGAGAGAGAGAGAGAGAGAGAGAGAGAGAGAGAGATTTCAAACCAACGTTTATTTATAGTTGGAGGCAGGCAAGCCCCATAATTACAAGTAAAGACATATGTTCCAGGATTCGGGGTATACATGTGACAAGATGGGCATATCCTAGATTCAGGATGACAGCTTTACCTTGGATGTCACTGAGCAAGTTTGACCACTTCTCTGGCTCTCCACGAAAACAATTCCTATCCTTATCAGTAGAGTGTGAGCCCCAGACAGGAGGGGGTGGACCAGACAGTGGTCTGATCGCTCCAGATGGCGATGCCTTCCGGGAAAATAGCTTGACCATCATTTACAATAGTTGCAAACAGAGCACTAGGACTTACATATAGCTGGGGGAGATGCGCTGGGGAACAGTTTTTTTATGTCCTACACTTCACGTATGTCTTTGATTCGCACCAAAAGAGTCCTGACCAATGGCAGAGTGTAGGAAGGAAGAGGGCGTGATGGCAGAAGAGTCAACCACCCCGGTCTCTGAGAAGCCAGGGGAAGCAGGAAGTGAGAGCAAGAGCCACCAGGAGGATGTGCTACAACACGCTGTAGAGACTGGGTCTATATCAGACTTCTCTCGGTCAACAGGGACATGGAAAAATACTTCTGCACCTTATAAGAAAGGATGACCGACTGATCCCCGGTGGGATAGTGGTTGTGCGCAGGACTGCGGCCCACTGGGATGGAGGTTCAATTCCAGCAGCAGCTCCACAGGAGCAAAGGCTGGGCCTCCTACTCCCACCTCCAGAGGGCAGTGATGCCTAAAAACAAATAAATAAATAAAAAAGAAAGGTTGACCACTGACAGATAATTCCTGAGCATCGACGTTACCCGATGTGTTTGTGTGGCAAATGGATGTTTATAGGATTCTGCCACCTTCTTGGAGATATTTTGAAGCTCTTCCCAAGTCTCGGCTCTCCATGCCCAGATCTTTTTCCCCCTTACTTATACTGCCCACTATAAGGTCATTAAGGGAAGAAAGTCTCATGCAAACAATTTCGAACATATCCTTGCTCAATCTCAG
>PVJH01028492.1:0-27286 GCA_004026705.1 Nesogale talazaci
AGCAGTTTGAAATTGCCAGCTGCTCTAAGGAAGAAGGAGGAAGCTTCTACTCCCATGAAGTCTTACAAGCTCAGAAACCCACAGGGCTGGTTCTGCCCTGTCTTGTAGGGTTACTGTGCATTGGTACGGACCCAATGGCAGTGAATTTGGTTTGAGTAAGGACAGTGCTAATCAAATCACTGGGTTTTTTTTTTCTTGACTGACATTGGATTTGGGAAGTCTGGGTTTAGGGGTTTGCATTCCAAACTAGATCCCAGTAAAGCTATTGTATTGGTTCACAAGGCATATTCTGAGTTACAGTAAGTATCTAATGGGCATATCCTAGTGAATTGATGTGGGTGTGGGGGTGTGTGTGGGGGGGGAGGATTTCTTGGCCACATAAGTGCAGATACTGGAGGTGGATTAACTTGTGTCTTCTTCTTCCTGCCAAATAAATGAACGAACACTGCCGCAAAAGTGCAATAAAAAACAAAAATGAAAGAGAGACAAAACACATTGAACCCTTAAACCCTGTGTCTGTGAAAGTGACCATTTGGGGCATCAGGGTCTTCCTCTTTTTGTTCTGTGAATGGGGTCACCCTGGAGTAAGGTCTAAACCTAGCCCTTCCCAAGTGGCATCCCAACACGGAAGTCCTACATGTAGTGGGAAGTTGCGATGGGAAGACCTGTTTACGAGCAACCAAGAATCACCAAGAGAAGTCTGGGGCTCAGCAAAACCAGACCTGTGGGTCCGGAGTCCATTCTTACTCACACGGACCCTGCAGGACAGAGTAGAAGCTGCTCCAGGGTGGTGCTTTCAGAGTAAAGATGGCCCTTCAAGGAAACATCTTTCCACAGTTCTCTCCTGTGGTGCCTCAGATGACCTCAGCACTGTGGGGCAGTTAGCACTGAGTCCCCGTGACATCAGGAGTCCGTACACTGGGGGCTATAGAAACTAGAAGCTAGGACAATTTCTTCTTGGAGCTTGTAGAGGCACAGTCTAGCCAGACCAACCCTCCGAGGACAGACTCCTAGCCTCTGGGGCTGGGAAAAAAAGACATGCTTGTTCTTAAACCTCCCTATGAAGAGTACGCTTGTGATGGCAGCCCTAACAAACCAAGACCGACCAAACTGCTGCATGCTCTACTCCAACCTGTCACCTGTAATAGAGTTACAAAGCCCATTGGAATATCCAGGGCCCTGAAAAGTACTACAGATATTTAACTGTGTTTCATTCAGTGTCCCCCACATTCATATCCCTCCCCGATACCCCAGAAGGTATCAATAAGGAACAGAGGTTTCGTGGAGCAATTTGGGGGAATGTTGCTGCGTGTGAGGGAATCTCTGGAGAAATGCATGGACCTGGGTTTTCATGCGCTACTCCATCCCCATTGGTGCAGTGCAATTTCCGGGGAGGTTTTGCCTGAGAATAATTATATGAGGCCTCCTTAAATTTGACTTCAAAATTCAAATGGCAAACCTCTTGCAGCGTGTTAAAGGAAGTAAGTGCAACAAGAAAGGGGAAACTTATCTAGATGGAGTTGACAAGGTCAACAGTCACGGTTTACTTTGGAGTCACCAGGGAATACTTCAGCTCAGGATATTTATTCAACGGCTGCCATCTGTACTCAAGGGCTGGTGGAATCTTCCTGAAGGTTCACCTTCCCTCTGTGCCCTCAACATTGGGTCAGCAACACCATTAGTGAGAGAGAGTAGCTGTGACCCCTTGCTTTCCTCGGGGCAGCAAAATGATTTGATAAAGCATATGGTCGGTCCTCTCACCGCTTATGTCTCTGACTAGTCCCTTTGGAAGTAGATATGTATCTCCTTGAATCCTTCCAATTTCTTTGAACTGTCCCCCGATGATGGCGATACTGTTGTTGCTGCTGCTGGGTGTAGTTGGGTAGATTTGTGAGTCTTCTCAAGCCCTGATGACAGTGTAAAAGTCTCTAGAAAGGTTTTCTAGCCTGCAAGTCTTATGGTGGTCCAGAAATCAAACATCGTGCAAGTCTGCTGCACAAGACATCTTTGGAGCTTCAAAGAGCCCAGAGATTGCTTTGAGGGCTCAGGTGACCCTCATCCAAGTAATGGCATTTCAATTGACTCATTTGCATATGGGAGCTGGAAAATGAGTCAGGAGGGCTGAAGAAGCATAGATGTAGCTCACTTATGGTGAGGGTGGATAACATGGACTTAGACCATAGACTTCAAAAACAACAAGACGCCATGTCTTGGCAGAGGTACAGCTGGAATGCTCCTTAAAATTGGGATGGAGAGATCATCTCATGTTCTTTGGAGATGTGCTCAGGAGGGACCAAGCCCCGAGAGGAGAAAATAGGTCAGTGATGGATTAGCGCATCGACTCCAACAACAGACTCAAAGATGGCGGAGATGACTTGGGCCCAGGCTGCGTTTCCTGCTGCTGTTCCTCGGGAGGCTGAGTTGGGCCACTGCAATGACTGCCCTTTTTGGGCTTGTAGATTTCCAGTCTTTCTCCTGCATAGCCACTTTCACAGAGTAGGGGAACTCCTCACCTTTGTGCTTTTGTGGGCCATGGTGTGGGATCTGAAAGAGACCATGGCTAGCGTGGAGCTCTCTGGGTAGCAGGATCAGCAAGCTCAGGCCTTTCATCTCCATGACAAAGGGCCAAGGAGGCATAAGATTTATCGGATGCCTCTTGTATGCCAAGAGCTTTATGTGTTGTTGGTCATTTAAGTCCATCTTCTGGATTGGAAAGGAGAAAGATGGGCTTTCTACTCCCAGCAAGAATTACAGTGCTGGGACCCACAGGGGGCAGTTCTACCCTGTCCTACTGGCTATGAGTCACCATCGACTTGATGGCAGTGAGTTTGACTTTTAGATCGGAAAGCTGAGATGCCAGGAGACTAGTCACTGTCTGAGAATCCTAGTTGCTGGAGATGAAGCTGGGACTTGGGCATGTGTGTGGCTTGGATCCCTCCAGTGTGTACATCTTCAAGGTGGCTTCATCTGTTTGAGAAACCAGGAGCTACCAGCCTCCCAAACCCACTGTTCCTGAGTGTATTATGTCTCAGAGTGGCCTGATATGGGGGTTTTTCTGAGGCTGTAAATCTTTGTGGGAGCCGACAGCCTCATCCTTCTTGAGAAGAGTGACTAGGGGTCTTGAACTGCCAACAGTCAGCGGTTAGCTGACAACACCATCAGAGCTCCTTTAGTAATTACCAGATGTTTAAAAGGAGTGAAAAGGAGGCCTCAGGATAATGAGGTTTGGTAGCAGCCACTGCCAGAGAGGCCCTCTCACCACCACACAGGTTTCCCAATGCCAGCTCAGTGTTTCTGCGAGGTTGGTGAACCAAACCAACCCCAGGACACCCGACAACCACAGCAACACTCTGTCTCCTGCAAGATGGTGCTTTGCCATCTCGGTGCTGTCCCTGAATGTCATTTCCTGAAGTCATTGTTTCCCCAGGGTATATTTTGCATTTATCCTTGTTTAATAGCACATGACCTATAATTTCTACCTCTGGCTCTACCCTAACTCTGTCCAATGTCTTTAACACTTTCTGCCTAAGCAGGCAAGGAAAGGAAACACTAGCCAGCAGGTAAAGAAAGACCGAATCAAACAAGCAAACAAACAACTGTGATAGGTCTTTATGAAGACACCTGGGCAGAAGGCTCCTTAACTACACCAGGCTCACACACAGAGAGACAGCTGCGTGCATCAGACGGAGGAGAGAGCCTGCACAGCCCCCAATGGCCAGACAGTCCCTCTTCTGCCGCCAGCCCACCACAAGGCTCACAGCGGATCTTCTGTTCATCAGCTCAAAATAGTCTTTTAGGAAGAGCAAGCCTTTCAGCCATCTGCCATTTGCATCGCATCCTCTTTGTGGGATGTTGGCATTTCCATAGCTGTTCACACCCTGCATGCTGAATGTGTCCTGCACATTCAAACAGAATCTCACTTTTCTAATCTGCTGCCCAATCAACCCAGAAGTTAGTCTTCAACACTCATGATGTGCCACCTTGTTAGAAAAGATGCGGGCTCGGGGAAGTGGGTGCTAATGGTTGGGGTAGGCCTTTGGACACGAGTCTTTTCATTTCAAGCTAATGGTGGCCACAGTGACATCAGTGTCCATTGGTTATTTATCAAGTACCAGACACTGAACACAGGTGTTGGCTTAATGCCTCGTTTGATACCCACCATAATCCTCAGAAACAGGCAATCCCATTTCCCACTCTGGTGCTGAGAAAGAATAGGGCAGGTGTCGTGGACTGCCAGAAGCACAGACACATCTGTCTTGGAAGACACAGAAAGCCAGAACGTTCCTGTCAGCAAGGACCAGAGACTTTGTTTCATGTTCCTTGGACGTGTGATCAGGGGAGACCAGACCCCGGGAAAGGACAGCAGGCTTGGTAAAGCCGAGGGGCAGCACAAACCAGGACAGCCATCACAGAGATGGACTCACCCTGACGCCGTACCAGTGGGTTCAGACATGACAGTTGTGCTGATGGTGCGGGACCCTGCAGTGTTTCACTCTGTTGTGGGTCAGAACCAACTCAATGGCACCCAATAACACAACAGCAGCATCTCCTACATGAGTGACACCTGAGAATTCATATCGTGCAGTTTTATGAAAACCAGACCTTTAGAGTCTCCAGGCCAAATACTTTAAAACTCTATATGTCAAGAATTTCCCAGGGAAGCACGAGAAGTGTGTGTTTATCAGCACCTGAGGATATCAGGGTACAGACAGCTGTCTCTGTTGTGCTCACTAGGAAGGGGAAAGTCTGAGGAGCCTCAGGGGATTTCTCCAGGTGTTACTGCTGGGGTGTGAACTGGTCCCACGACAAAGAAACCATCATGAGTGTTTTTTGAAGGGTGCGTCATCATAACTTAGAACTCATCATCGTGACCAAAGCCAAAGCCAGAACCCCCGAAGGTTTAGTAACTATTGACTGTATAAGCAAAATTCACTATACCCATCCGATGGTGCACTAGAAGCACTTGCTGATGAAGTTCATGGATTACAGCATTCAGTAAGGATTATAACTCAATGTCAAAAAGACCAAAATTAAAAAAAAATTAAAAAAAAAGGAAGACCCAAATCCTCACAACTGGACCAATAGGTAACATCGTGATAAATGGAGAGAAGCTGAAAGTTGTCAAGGACTTTGTCCTTCTTGGATCCACAATCCACGCTCATGGAAGCAGCAGTCAGGAGCTCAACAGACGAGTGACACTGGATGAATCCGCTGCACGAGGCCACTTTAGAATACTGAAAAGCAAGGATGTCATCTTGCGGACTAGGATGACCCTGAGCCAAGTCCATGGTCTCATTTGCACACGAAAGCTGGACATTGAGTAAGGAAGGTTGAAGAAGAATCAAGGCCTTTGAATTGTGCAGCTGGAGAGTATCGACGGTATCATGGATGGCTGAAAGGACAAACCAATCTGGTTTGGAAGAAGTCCAGCCAGAGCCCTGTTCAGAGACAAGCAGGGTGAAACTTTGTCTCACAATGTATGCCTTAGACACGTGTCAAGGAGAGACCAGCTCCGGGACATTGTGTTTGGTATAGTCGAAGGGCAGCGACAGAGAGGAAGGCCTTCGAAAATATGAACACACGAATGGCACACTGCTGCTGCACTGAGCTAAAGCCTCGGCTGGGTCGTGAGACTATGAGGATGCCCTGGGCCGGGCCGGATATCATTCCGTGGTGTAGAATAAGGTCACTGTGGCAGGCCCCTCATCTGGTGTCAATTTGAGGATTAAGAGTGTAGCAGTGGAGTCTAGCCTGTCGATCTGGAGAGAGTCAATGAGACCTCTGTGGCGTGACCTTCTCCTGAGAATTCTGGGAAATGTGGCAATTCCTTCTTGGAGGCAGAGATCCTGCTTCTCTTGGTTCACTCCCTTGGAGACACTCGGTTGACAAGGCTGGCTCCCTGTGAGCCATCCCTGAGGAGAAGCCACAAACCTGATGTGGCCAGAAACCTGAACCTAGAGAAGCCACATGGAGACTCCTGCCAGCGCTGAGATGCTTCTACCGCCACTGGATACACAAGACTCTGCCCCCAATGGCCTGTGATTGTCCTGGTGTCATTGCATGTGTTTTGTGAGTCTGAAGAGGACTTATGGATTGGTATCAGACATATGGGCTAATATCGGACTTATGACCTTGGACTGGACAGAGCTGGGATGTTTTCTTCATGTCCAGTTGCTCTTGGAGATAAACCTCTTTCTTATACGTATAAGAGCGTTTATGAATCTGTTTCTCTGGTCTACCCAGATGATCACAGTCGCTGTGAGTGGGAACTGTCACTGTAACACCTAGCAACACACCAGGGAGAATTTTCCACCAGCTAAAAAAGCAACAAATGACTGATACGGGCTCAGCACAGATGACCCTCAGAAATGTGACTCCCAAGTGAAAGGAGTCAGAGGCAAATGACCACATGTTGTCTGAAGGCGTCCAGATAGAGTTACCAAAAAGGACAAACATGCAGGGAGAGGAGATGGGTCCAACGGTTGCCCAGAGTTGGGGGAGGGGGAGTGACAGGGGTACCTAAAGTGGGGGGGACTCTGAGGGGCCAAGGAAAACGTTGCTAGCCTGTTTGTGTTGATGGCTGAACTGGTCTCATGCACTAGACATGCCTCATTTCACACATACCATGCATGAACCATATTGTATGCGATCTGGCCTCATCAGGATGCATAAGGGAAGCCATTGACAAAGTCATGGTATAATCTGCGAGAGAAGTGCTTTTGTACTAAAGTGACCAGACGTCCCGCTTTTTAACAATTTAACAATGTCCGGTGGCGTTTTAAAATGAAAATAAATATGTTACAATACTATTTTTGCATTCTATGAAAATTTTTGTTGCTCCATAGAGACTAAATTTTTAATCAAGGAACCCCGTCCTCCTCCCGGTCAGTGGTGTCCCGCTTAAAATCTGGTCACTTTATTTTATACGCAGCCAGGTACCCTCGCTCTTGAACAACCTGGGACCTTGCCTTTCACCTCCACAACTTTCCCGTGCTTTCTCCTTGGCTGGGGGAGGCGGAAGGGTCCACGCCCTTCGCCGTGGAGTGGATTCGGGTCACAGCTGCCTTACAGGACCGAGACAAACATCCCGGCAGGGTTTCTTAGCCTGCAGTCTCCCCACAAGCAGACCGCCATGTCTTTCTCCTGGGAAGTGGCTGGCGGTTCGGCCCGATGACCGTTTGTCAGCAGCAGGGTGTTTCCTCGCACCAGGACTCCTTCTCAGAACTCGAAAATCAAACTCATGACCGTGGGGTTCATCTCCCTTCCAGCTCTTAGCAAGCCCGGAGGACAGAGAAGCACTGGGGTGTCTTGGGCAGATAACTGCAAGAGCAGCAAGTCAAGACCATCAGAAACACAGAGCTTTCTATTCTTATAAAGAGCTACGATCTCCAAAACCCACAGGGACTTCTGCTCCGCCCCAGGCCATGACTGTCTCAGGAACGACTTCATGGCAGAGTCTGGGAATCTTTATGGAATCAGGCCGATTCTTCAACCGGCACGTTTGAATCACCGGCTGAGCACTTAAGCGCTGTGCCACCATGGCTCTGAGGTCGCGCTCGATCCTTCCTAAAGTCTTTTCCATCTCACATGTTGTAGAATTCTTCAGACTGGCCTAGCTCTCCCCTGGAGTCCTCCACTGGCCAGCCAGCCAATTTCCTAGCATGGTATTTGTGGTCAGGTCGAGGTTTGGAATTGACCATCTTGTGCTTTCCTGCTTAATCAAGAGATTTCAGAGAAAGCACTTTCTCGGTTTATCACCGTCCTGTTGAGCTGGATGCAGCTGGCTAAACATTGAGCAATATTTGCCCAATTTACTGTAAGTGGGTATGTGCATTTTAAAACCTAATTTTACATTAAGGATCACTTTACTGGGAAAATTCAGCTTACCACACACAAATGGTGACATTAAAATTAAAACAGAATTGATTTTTTTTTTTGGCCTAGCAGCGTGAAAATTTCTGGTTCGCAGTGTAAGGTCAGAAGACCAGATATTATTTTGATGTCGGAGATTGGAAAGCTTAGCTTTCTTCTTTGCTTGGGCTGATCCTGCTGGCTCTTCATGCAGATAGAATCCATCCTCCTCTCCCCACCCCTTCCGATGTATGAAACGGGGTAATTGATGGATCTGCGCTTGATTCTTACTTTCAGTTGTAAGTGATTGGCCCTCACCTTCCCATAGCTGGAGAAATTGGTCAAATGCAGAACCCAAGAAGCGGTTCTAGGCGTGGACCAGGATCCTTTCTCTCAAAAGATGGTGCCCGCCCCAGGACCATATGTGGAGTAGCCAAGTTCTAGGAGAAGCTGTTGGATGGATGGAGCTCTTGGGTGTCACCTGGCCTTCACAATGATGAGAAGAGTCTCCAACAAGAGCAAGATGCTGGCAGGGAGTGGGGGTGGTGGGAAGGCGGTTCTGCCATATGGTTCTTGCTACTGGGCACCTCATGTGCAGTCACGACTCATCTGTCAGGGAGACTTGTCTGTCGGGGAGGCTGGCACGATGCTATGATGCTGGGCGGCTTTCTGGGAACTTCCAGATATCAGTCAGTGAGAATTCCATGGCTCACAGCCAGCTGGCCTTCAGCTGCTTGGAAGATAGGGCAGGGCTGGGTGACACTGCCTTGTGCCATGGCCCATCCTTTCTGTGTTTGCTGTGATCATTCTCCTGATTTGAGTTTCCAGCCAATTTCCTTTGTTCAAAATTCAAGAGGGAATTCCTGAGAGGACTGGCAGTGCAAAGTGATTGCCAACAGGTTGGTGCTTCAAACACAACCAGAGAAGCCTCGGAAGACAAGCCTGGATCAACACACACACACACACACACAGATTCTGCATGGTTGCATTTACACAAAAACTATGAACAAATTCACTACGGGCCCAGGATGAGTCAGCTGCTAACAGGACAGCAGTGGTGGCAAAAACACCCGGTGGGCCGGATCAATGTCCTCAGTGGGCCACATGTGGCCTGTGGGCCACAGTGTGAGGACCCCTGATGTGATCTAACACAGTGTGGTCAGCTCCTCGATGGGCTCTTCTGTGAAACAGCCCTGTGGTCACTCTGGTCACAGTCTTGTTACAGCAGAGGGAAGTTTCCTTCCAGGGGTGGCCTGTTCTTTGTATCGCCTGACTGTGTGTGGAAGCTAGCGCACCTTGACTGCTGAATCTGGAGGCTGCCTCTGGGTCATCCATCTCTTGTTACACTCTCTGCCATTCTTAGAACCATCTGTGGACTGCCAACCTTGGATCCATTCAGCTGTGCATCCACCAGTCTGTGAGCTTCCTTGATTGTCCTGTTTACTGTTCATCCACCTCCGTGGCTAATTGAGTCAGGAGAAGTCTTCAGTTTACATCTGACCTTCCGTCTTGAACCATATTGGACTCCCACAGCTACAACTGTGAGAACCATTCTTTGATACAAGTCTCTTTCCAAGTGCACACAAAGGCAAGTCTCACTGGTTGGGCTTCTCTAGTGAGTCCAGCTTAACATGCAGTGCAAAGGAAGCTGTGTTTAAGGGAGAACAGTGATTATCTTTGGGAGAAGGGAGAGAACGGTGGAAGCTTGGGAAGGAGGCACATGTGAGATTTCTGGGGTCTTTGGTTTCTTAGTCTATGTCTTGCTTATATTTATCTAGTTGCTCTGTGAAAAAAAATTTTTTTTCACTTTTCTAATTGTGTGTTACTGTTCAATCATATTTTACTTTCCAAAAAGTAGAGCAATCCCCCTCTAATATCCAGGCCTGGAGATCTGCTTTAGAAAGACCCCAGTCTTCAGACCCCTCTGGACAGCTCTGCTCTGCACCATCAGGTGCTAAGAATCAGAATCACCTCAGCAACAGCCAACAATAGCATCGTCAAAGAGCACTTGTGAGGAATTAAAAGCTCAGAAGCAGACTCTGCCCTCCAGCCTAAAGAATGCTCCCCCATGAATGCCTACCACATACGATTAGACAGCCATTCTTCTGCAAGATAAGGGTCATTGATATAAGAAAGACGGAAACATCAACCTGGATTGCTATTTCAAAATGTCATCTCAGTCCAAATATCATAAATGCTGCCTCAGTACAAATGCTGTAAGAAAGATATAAATGAAAAGCTTTGGGAATAAAAGAAAAATTATGAAGAGACGTACCCTCTCGCTTGGGGTGATTTAAGAAAGGCATAGATATGGTCTGGTAAGTGTTTTATAGCATAAGACCAAGGGCCACAGAAGACAATCTCCCATGTCTGTAGGCATTGGAAATATTTACACTTTTGTCATTTTTTGTTTTGGTGGACTATGAAAGACTATGTTATTAGGTAGAGGTGATGGTGATAAGTCATTCAGGATAGACGAACAAATGGTTAGAGAGAAGTCAAGTGTTTGCAGAACATTACAGCCTAATTTGACTGCTAATGTACTGAATACAGGACGTTTTCTACCTGCTAGAATGCAGATCAGCCTTGGAGTATGTGATAGTTTATTGTGCTGACCTCACCAATAAACACATGTAGGATGAATGAGGTTATAGTTTAATTGAAGGACAAAGAGATAAATGGCTCTGTGAGCCTGGCCTTTCTGTCTCTTGCTCTCTGATGATTGGATGAGCGTGGGGCTGCCTTAGCTAATTCTCTGCCTCAACTTGCAAAGACACTATCTGTGTGTCACTGAACCTGTAGACTGGGTCATGGTGGTTTGGCGTTCCTTCGAAACCTGCTTCATCACGCTTCTGGAGTATATGTCGCTTGAGCTGGGGACTGTCGGACCCTGTCATCCGATTGATTGTTGGTGACCTGCCTTGCCTGTAACCAGATTGCCTGTATCTGCCCTTCTATGGCCAGCCTTCCTGTATTGCTCTACATAAGACTCAGCTATCTGCTTCCTTGACTTGTACCCAGAAGCCCTTGTGAGTTACAGGATTGTTAGTCTATTAACTGTCTCACTGAAGTGAATTGAACTGAACCCTGTGCGTGTGTTCGATACTTTCACTTACAAATCATACATGTTCTGGTTTTCTCTAGAGACCCCTGTCTAACGCGGAGTATTTTAAAGGAATCCACCCTTTCTTCATATTTTCACAATATGAGCAAAAGCACAGAGGGGTATCTTTTGGTTTCTTACTAATCCGTAGCAACTTCAAAGGCCAAGGGTCCTAGAAATTGTGAGGTGAGTGTGCTTTCAATGTTTAGTGCAGAGAAAAGAAACTGCCCTGGGATCTGCAGTCAGCAGAACAGATGTGGGAATGGTACCTCCTCTAGGACAATGGTTTCTGTGGTTTTTGTCCCTTGTCACGCTCTGCCACACTTGGACACTTAGTGAGATTGAATCTGTGTCAGTCCGGGTAGACTAGAGAAACAAATTCATAGACACGCATATGAATATAAGGGAGAGGTTTCTATATAAGAGGAAAGGAACATTGAGAAAGCATCCCAACTCAGTCCAGTCCAAGTCCATAAGTCCAATATTAGCCCATATGTCTGATACCAATCTATAAAGTCTTCTTCAGACTCACGAAGCACATGCAATAATTCCAGGACAATCACAGGCCAGTGGTATTTTTACACTGGATCCTGTAGACTTCATGAAGTGTCCTTTCTGGTCTGAGGTATCAATGCTTTGCCTAAATTGTAAAGTGTGTAGTCATTTTCAGGGTATCCCCACACCAGCAGGTTTCCTCACGAGGGACAGGAATCACTACCAATCTCTCAGCTGAATCTCTCAGGTAGCGAGGTGTGCAGGATGGGCCCGTTTGTAGTATCTCTTTGCAAACAACCCCTCTGGTGAGGAGTAGTTCAGATCATTATCCTCATTTTACTTATACTTATCATCTTCATTTACTAAACTCAGACTCAGGGGTTTGAATGAACTTACCCAGGTGGCATTGCTAGGAAGCTGTCGCTCACCTTTGAAAATTATGTTTGGAAATACCAGCTCTTCTCCAATTTGAAAACTTAAGGTACCACTGTGGCACAATGGAGTAAAGATTGCTCTATTAACTGGTGAAACCCACCAGCTTCTCCTGGGGGAAAAGATGTGGCTAGCAGTCTGCTTCTTTTGGGTCTTGGCGATTCTACTAGACTTTATCCTACAGGGTCACTATGTTCTGGGGCGGACTCCACAGCAATAGATATCATCATCATCATCATCATCATCATCATCATCATCCCATAGCTGAGGAACAAGTGGCACTCTGAGTCACATCTGAATCGTCTTCAGATAGTTACATGAATAATCCAGGTGGCACCACGATTAAATATTTGATGGCTGCTTCAAACCTGCCAGCAGCTCCATGGTAGGACAGATGCGGCAAAAGAATTCAGCCAGGGAACCTGTGGGGCCGTTCCTCTCTCTCTCATGTTTTGAGGCAGCATCGACTGGAAGGCACACAGCAGTGGTCCCAGAGCATGTCAATAGTGTGACGATGTGGGGCATTTGTGTAATGATCTTAAGCCACCGGCCCTGTCATTCTGCAGCTCACAAAGGCTTTGCCAGGGTCCCAGAGTACAGACAACAGCTCACATGCACAGATGAAGAAGGTGAGGCTGAAGGTGGGGCAGGACTGGGTGGGAGTGAGTTCATAATTGTTCTGGGGTGTGAAGGGAAGCTTTCTAACCCTAATCCCAGAGGTTTTCCCCAACAGTGGCTGATGGGACACCTCTTGTCTGCAGGACACAGAATTTCTCTGTAGGATCTCCTACAAGAGCAGACTGCCTCACTTTGCTTCTGCAGGATGGCTGGTAGGGGTCAAGCTACTGACCTTTGGATAAACAATGGACCCCTTTACCCACAGGTCTACTAAGGCTCTTTTTCTTTCACCACAGTGCCTCAAAATGTGAACTGCAACATGCTAGATACAATCCAGTTGCCTAAGAGTTCATTCTGACTTCCGAGGACCCCAGGTGTGTCACAGTAGGCCTTGGGTCAGTACACTGATGAAAGGCTGAGTTTTTGGAAGGAAGCGGCCTGACCTTTCTTCTGAGGTGCCACTGAGTGGAGTAAAACCTCCAAACCTTTGGATCTCAATCAGATGCTTTAGCATTTGCACTACCACAGAGGACTTCATTCTGGCATAAGAGACTATGAAGCATGGTTTTAAGACCCATGACTCCCATCAAAGCAATATAACATTGTACCAACACAATACCCTTTGTCTCCACAATTGGGTCTCCACAATCCAAACCACCCTTCTCTCTGATACCAGCTTTCATATTGGATCCCTTTGAGTGACTTTCTGTCTTCTGGTTTGGCTTCTCTAAGGGTCCCCTGAACAGTGGACAGCAGCAGATAAAGTGGACAATGGTCATTTCCCAACTATCTGTCTACCATCACAGCTTGCTTTGGAATGCCTTCCCTGCTCCCTAAGCCCCCATTATGAAGAGTTGGTTAGGAGAATGCCCATGGGGAGAAATGACTGCAGTTACTAATGCCAGTGGCTCCAGTCCCCCCAGCATGACCATCATCTCATAACACACTGATGCTCTTAGACAGCCTGAATGTGTGAGTTCTGATCACCCTCTGTGAGGTTCTTAGGTTTCCATGGCAAACCAGGGCCATGAGCTGGCATTAGAAAACATGACTTCTTTTCTCCCGCCTTCTCTTCCCTTACTGAACAAACAGAAAGGAAAAGAAAATGGAATTTCATCTCAAGCAGCGCTGCAATGCCTCTCAAGAGCTGACATCTCAGTTTCATTTTGTTCATGCTGAACAAATCTTCATTTTTATTTTATGCTTTCCATTTGACCAAAAGGTGCTGCTTCTGACTGTGTTTTAAGGGAGGCCTGCAAACTGAACTCAACCTCACAGCCAGTAAAAGCTGAGCATGCCCGTGGGCCCTGTCAGTGAGCTGCTGGCTGTGTCCGGCATGTTCCTTTTGATAGGCAGTCCCTCCAACTTTTCTCCTGGAATTGGTTCTGACTTTTGTTGATCCCGGATTCTCATATTCTGTTGATTCTCTTAAATATCAACAGAACCCATTTCTTCTTATTATAATAGCTCTTAATTAGAGCTTCCACCATGCATTCCTCTTAGGACTGAGCATGTCTCCAGTTAATCTCTCCGATTCTAGTCTTACTGTCCCTCCTGGGTGGTGAAAAGGGTTAAGCATTGGGCAACTAGTAAAAGGCAGGGATCTGGAACCCACCAACTTCTCAGGTATGTTGAGAACAAACCTCACGGAGTGCAGTTCCACCTTGTACATGTGGGGTCACCTTGAGTCAGAATCAACTCAATGACAATGAACAAGGGCACTCTAGTATGCTCATTTCTTTCTTTCTCTGAGCTTTTAAATGTTTTAATGTTAACAACCTTTGAGAGTAAATGAGTCCACGAATAACTTATTTCAATGTATTAGCCTGTCACTATTTGACAGCCAGCTGGTCATACGACGGTGCCTGCTCTGTGGGAGTGAGGCTGGAAAAGTTATGCTGTGGATATTTCAGATAACAGCAGGCTTTCGCACAGAGAACACTTTTCAGTATGGCTTCCTGTCTAAGGACAGACTAGGGGAAAAGAATAGGGCATCCATGTCCAAGAAATTGCCCGCTGAAAACCTTATGAAAAGCAGCAGAATATTGTCAGATGGAGAGGGAGAAAAGGAGGCCCTCGTCTTGGAAAGCACTCATTTATGACTGGAGAGGGGTTGTCTCCTCAAAGTGAAGACAACTCGAATGACATGGATGGGGGAAAACCTTTAGGCATCTTCAATTGATAATGAGCATGAGTCTAAATGAGAAGAAATGGCTTCAAGCACCCATTAATAATGAGAACAATGGAGTATGCAAATATGAGTCTAGGAAAATTAGAAACTGTCAAAAGTGAAAGGGAACACAGAAAAAATATCATAGATATTACTGGCTTAAAATGGGCCAATAGTGGGCATTTTGAACTCGATAATCATATGACTTACTAGAACCAGAATGACAAATTCAAAAAGAAGGACATTACATTTGCTGTCAAAAAGAACATCTTAAGGTCAAGCTTAAAGTATAATGCTCCTTGTTATAGGAGAATAGCTTTAGCTCTAGAAGGAAGCCCCATTCATAGCATTACCCAAACTTAGGTACTAACTACTAATGCAGGTGATGGAGAAATTGAAGAACTCGTTCAACTTCTTCAACCTGGAACCGATCAAACAGGCAACCAAGATGCATTGATAATTATTGGCTACTGTAATGGGAAAGCAGGAAACAGAGAGGAAGGATCAGTAGTGAGAAAGGACAGCCTTGGCCACAGAAATAAAGTTAGAGATTGTATGATAAAATTTTGCAAGGGCAAGTAACATTTTTCAACAACAGAAATAGCAACTACACCTATAGTCTTTACCAGAGAATATACAGTAATCAATTGGACTAAATCTGTGGACAGAGATAATGGAGAAGCTCAATATCATCAGTGAAACAAGGTCAGGGGCCAACCGTGGAACAGACCATCAATTGGTCATATGTAAGTCTAGGTTCAAGTTAAAGAAAATGAAAAAAGTCCATGATAGCCAAAATAAGGCCTTGAGTCTATCCCACCTGAATGTAGGGACCCTCTCAAGAAGAGATTTGACAGTGAACATTAACGACTGGACAAGATGAATCTGATGACACCAAGAGCATCACACACGGAGAAAGAAAATGTCGTCATTCAAAAAACAGAGAAGTAAGAAAAGGTCAACGTGTCAGAAGAAGCCTTGAAACTTGCTGTGTCATGTAAGCAGTTAAAGGAAATGGAAGAAATGATGAAATCAAAGAGCTAAACAGAAATCGCAAAGGATAACTCAAGAAGACAAAATAAAACATTACCATGAAACGTGCAAAGAAGTTAGGAACCCAAAAATGAAGGGCAGTCTCAGCATACCTAGAGTGGAAAAAAATCTAGAGAAGAAAACTGCAAGCCTCGAGTTATAATATTGAACCATGCAGGAAACATTCAAAAAAAGATGGAAGGAATGCAGTCATTGTACCCAAGAGCTTGTCCAACGTCCAACCATTTCAAGAGATAGTGTATGAGTACGGACTGACGGCATTGAAAGAACTCCACATTGTCCTGAAAGAATGAGCAACAAACAGAGGATCCAGGAGTTGACTGATTATAAAAAACTGAAGTAGTGGTGGATGCACTGACTTGTCTTAGCTCATCATGTTGGAAGATGGCTAATTGGCCAACCAACTAGAAGACACCCATATTTGTGCTGTTCTAAAGAACAGTGACCCTTGTGAATGTGGAAATTATTGAAGACTGTCATTAACTTCACATGCAAGTAAAATTTTGTGAAGAAAATCAACAAGTCCCTCTTAGCCATATATTGACAGGGAGCTGATAGACATTCAAGCCAGATTCAGAAGAGGACTTGGGATGAGGGGTATCAATGTGGGTATCAAATGCTTCTTGGATGAAAGCAAAGAGCACCAGCAAGATGTTTACTTGTGCTTTTTAAGTCTGCAAAGGCATTCTGCTGCGTGGATCATAAACAAAAATTATGGATAAGACTGAGAAGAATTACTCTTTTGGAACACTTAGTTATGTTCATGCAGACCCTGGACCAAGAAACAGACATTTGAACAGAGAAATACCATGTTGCTTTTTTTTTTTTTTAAAAAGGAAATCACGTGGGGGAGTTGTATCATTTTCCCCTACTTATTCAAACTGTATGCTTGGCAAATAATTAAATAGGACTCTTTGAAGATGCATATGACATTAGAGTTGGAGGGAAGGAGTGCCAGTGGCAACGTCAGGGCCAGAAGTTCAAACCTACCTGTTGTCCCAGGGGAGAAAGATGAGGTTGTCTTCTTCCATAAAGATTTCAAAAGCCTGGGTTGCCGAGAGTATCTGAATTAACTCCATGGGGGTGGATTTCTCTCTTTATTTCTTTCTTTTTTGGTATTCAGGTGACACAGTCTTACTTTCAGGAAGTAAGGAGGCCTTGAAGCATTTGCTGATGAAGATAACAGACTGCAGCCTTTAGTATGGATTGTAACTCAATGTAAAGAATACAGAAATTCTCACAGCCACAGTGATAGACAGCATCATGATAAATGAAGAAAAGATTGAACCTTGTTAAAGATTCCATTTTATGTTGACGCCTGATTAATGCCCACAAAAACAACAGTCGAGAAATCAAATAACATACTACACTGGGCAAAGATCTCTTTACAGAGTTAAAGAGCAAGGCTGTCTCTTCAAGGACTGAGGTGAATCTGACTTAGGTCATTGCATTATCAATTGTCTTAGGTCAACAGTTCTCAATCTGTGCATTGCAACCCATTTGAAGGTCAAACAAGCTTTTTAGAGGGGTCGCCTTAGACCATTGGAAAACACATAGTTCTGATGGTCTTAGAAACTGAGACACCAGTCCTCTATTTGTCTCCAGGTGGGTCTGCCCACAGGTAGATATGCCCAGATGGAGTACCCGATGTGAAGACTATTAGTCTTGCTACACCATGCTTCCAGACAAGATTTCATTTATTTGTCATTAGAAATAAATATTTCACAATATATAATTACATATTGTTTTTGTAATGAATCACTATGCTTCAATTATGGTCAATTTGTAACAATGAAAATGCATCATGCTTATCAAATGTTTGCATTACAATTCATAGCAGTAGCAAAATTACAGTTATGAAGTAGCAATGAAAATAATTTATGGTGGGGTGTCACCACAACATGAGGAGCTATATTAAAGCATTGTGACACTAGGAAGTTTGAGAACCTCTGTCTTATGTGCATGTGAAAGCTGGACATCGAATAAGGAAGACTGGAGAAGAATTGATCCCTTTGAAAGGCCATGAAGTGACAGATAGACAAATCTGTCTTGGAAGAAGTTCACTCAGAATGTCCCTTAGAAGCAAGGAAGGCGATACTTTGGACTTCATCAGATGTGATCAGTTCCCAGGGAAGCATAACATTATGCTTGGTTAAGTCAAGGTTTAGTTAAAATTGAGGGTGACTCTCAATGAGGCAGATTGATATGGTGGCTGCAGTAATTCTAATATAGTAATGTTTGTGAGGACCGTGAGTTAGTTTGGGTTTTCTAGGGAAGCAAAACCAGTGATGCTTATATAGAAAGAGATTTATATTGATAAATGGCTTATATCACTGTAGAAGTAGATAAGTTCAGTCCAGTTCAAGACAGGCTAGGTCTGACTGGTATAGCTGCGGAAGCTGATGAACAAGAAGCAGAATGACAAAGCAGGGCTGAGGATGGGCACAGGCTGGTGGATGTTGAGGTTAATGAATCCGAGGTTGGCTGCATGAATCCACCATTGTTTGCCTGCTGACTGCTTCTAGAATGGGCAGGATATGCCACAGGATATCAAGGAACCTGCAGCAGGATCCAACACCAACAGAAGGCAAAGGGCCAAAAAACTCGGCTCTGCTGAGGATTTCTGCCTTACACAAGAGGCCACACCCCCAAGGAGATGTCCTTAGGCTGCCACCTGATCATTAAGTTGGACTCCATCGCTGCTTTCACCCAGGAGTGTCTAGATGACCCAGACGCTGACTATCACAGATGGTGAAGGACAGGCCATCGTTTTATTCTGTTGCACTTGGGAGGCACTGGGTCAGAGTTGACTCAAAAGCTCTGTGTTAGTCTGGGTACATTAGAGAAACCAAATGCACAGAAACTCATAGGTAAAAGGGAGAATTTTATATAAAGGATAAGTGCGCATCAAGAAAATATCCCAACCTAGTGCTGCCCCAGCCCACAAGTCCAACATTAGCCCATATGTCCAATCCACAAAATCCTCCTCTGTCTCACAATACACAAGCAATGATGTTGACTGCAAGAGGAAAGCCGATCAGTGATTATGTGAGCATCGCACCGCTGGCAGGGGTCTCCCCATGGCTGCTCCAGCACCCAGGGCCGCATCCAGCAGGTCCATGTGGCTTCTCCTCAGGGGTGTCTTGCAGGAAGTGAGCCCTGAAAGCTGAAGCAGGGAACAGACCCTAGTTTGCATCCTAGTTTGACCATCAGAAAGCAAGAGACCCAAGAACTGGAAAGGCAAGACTTATGAAGCCATGTATTTCTCCACCCTTCAATTGATCCCACATGTGTTTATCAACCAGATTGACACAAAAACCATAACTATTTCAAGCTTCTAACATCAACAGCACAGATATTTAACAAAACTTTAACAATGGAAATGTGGGATGTCTATTATGTAACTAGCACATTTGCCATCCTAGGAGAAATGTTACCAGTTTCTTGGATGGTCAAAGGGGATGGGACTGATTGTCACTGAGTCTGCATTTTGCAAATGGCTTGCCAGGGCAAGAGATTTGAGCAGAGGTGACAGTAGGCCATGGTCCATGTGCTCGTTTATAAGCAAGATGTGTAAGCTTGCCTAACCCAAATGGCAAGGCCAGATGTTTTGGGTCTAATTCAAACACTTTTCACAAACACTTAATGATCCGCTTACCTGGCTGGAAAACATAAAGACAAAGATGCAGCTTTCTGCTTTTCTTCTGGGGTTCGTAATAACCCAGAGGTCTCAGCTCTAGACCTCAGATTCTGGTCCTCACCAGAGACCCTCGGCCTAGTGTGCTCTCCATCAATCCCCTTCACCCCTCTGAGCATCAGCTTGCTCCACCATGACACGGGCATGGCCAACACATTGATCATAGAAGCCCGAAGAGTGAATGGGAAGAACTTTGTTGTTCCCATCCTTAGCTTGAATAATGGCAATAGAGAGTGTTATGTGTATGATAGAGACTTGAGCCATAGTGGGGGAATTGGAAAGTTTTTCCTCTGCTTATGAACTTACAGTCAGCACAGGGAGACAGCTTGTGCCTAGAGGACGTCAAATGGGTATTCAGGAGAAAGGGTAGAGGTAGTTTCCTGGTAGACTTCTCCTCACTTCTATGCAGGAGACCTGAGTTCAATTCCTGGAAAATGTACCACGTGTGCAGCCTGGCCCATTTGTCAATGGAGACTTGACTGTTGCTAAGTAGTTGAGCAGGTTTCAGTAAGGCTTCAAGACCGAGATGAACAGGGAAGAAAGACCCGGTATTCTACTTCTGAAAATGAGCCAGAAAATCCATGTGGAGCACACTATGGCCTGGCTGGTGGCCCATCACGGGGACAGCTCAGGCTTGGACAGTGTCTCAGAGAGAGATAGCATTTGAGAGAAGATGGGGCCGTGGGCAGAGCTGTCTCTTCAAGGGGTTACAGACTCTCATGGTTGGACAAAGTGAGTCCAATGACTGGTAATAGCCCAGGCGGTCGAGCTAATCAGGGATGAATGTAAATGCACCAGCATCTTAGAAGCTTCTTTGCTTTTCTCCGCAGCCGATGCTTCTTGAAGTGAGCTCAGAGCAGAAAATGCAGCTGCATTTGCATTTCATTGCGATCACCATGGTGTGCTTCTATTAGATCCAAAAATCCATTTTCCCTCCCAACTGTGTGCGTTCTTGGGCGGAAGCAAGCAGCTCAGTGGCTGTCGATGGTGGCAGGCTGTCTGTTGTCAGTGGGGCGGCTCTTTCAACAGAAACTACAGAGAAAAGCCTTATGGCCAAGCCGTGGAGGGTCTCTCTGTTCTGCTGCTTATCTCGTCCCTGAAAAAAAATGCCTCCAATTACCTCCTGCCTCTATTATTTGAAATAGGCCTGTCGCTGCCGTTAAACTCAGATAATTGAGCTCAATCTTTAAAATGGGTTTTTAATGGGGGAACCAGGCAGTGGGGAACAAGTTGTTTGTGGTAAGTAAAGTTACTCACAATCAAAGGCAAGCTAATTAAAGCTTGGTAGCCTATGTGAATATATATATGCACACTCCCTCCAAAAGAAAAAAAAAAACCCCAAACAAACCCAAACCCATCTCCCTGCAGATAGCCCTCTCCTGAGAGGGAGGCATTGTACACAGCATCTGTCTCTAGCCTTGCTTTAAGGCAGTGCCATGTGATATATAAAAGACAGTGTGGATGTTTGGTTTTAAGCAAATATAAACTTTTCAAATACAAGCTTATATAAAAACCAAAACATCAAAGCAAAGCATTGTTGTCCAGATGATTCTGACTCCTGGTGATGCCCTCTGGCTCAGAGTGGAACTGTACGTTCTCAGAAGATTATCTGGGTCTTCCTCCAAGACAGCTCCAAGGTCAGTTCTGAGAGTCATTTTCCTGAGGGCTCTACCACTCATGCCATGCAAGGACCTGTATGGAGCATCAGTATAGTGAAAGGACACATGTATAGGTGACTTTGGGAGGTGACAGGATAGGGGCAGACCTCCTTGGCATTTCCCTGGACCCATCCTAGTTTCTCAAGGGTTTTGTTCAAATTCAAAGAGGGCTGTCTCTGAGTTAATGTGAACTGCTAATTTTCAAGGTGTGGGGTCCTGTGATTCATTGACATCGTCTCCCAGTCTTATGGCGTGGCCCTGGGGTTCAGAGTCTACCATTCGTTTTATTGACAAAGAACAGGAGACTCGAGGAGGAGTGTTGAGTGTTGTGGCCATGGTGCCTCTGAGATGATTATGACCCACCCTCACAGAACCTCCGTTGTTCTGTTTCAACCCATCTTGTGAAGGATCTTCTCTTTCACCTCTTCAAGCACCTGCTGGCAACCTGTTCACAGTGTGTGAGGTGACCTCTCCCTACTCTCTGAACAATCTGGTTCAGATTGTTCTTCCAAGACAGATTTCTTTGTTCTTCTGACAATCCAAGGTATACCTACTATTCACTCACAGGTACTTCATCTATTCTCCTTTGGTCTCGCTGACTCACAGGCCAGTTTTCACATGCAGGTGACAGGACTGAAGGTGCTGGGGTTGAAAAATACCCTGACTTGGGTCAGGTGCACCTTGGTACTCAAAGCGACCTCGTTGCTCTCCAACACTGTCAAATGGTCTTTGGTAGCAGATTTCCCCAGAAGAATATGCCTTCCGGTTCCTGGACTGCTTGATCCCAAAGTGAAATCTTTGACAGCTCACACATTTGGGGGGTTGCCAGGATGCAGAGGTCACGTGACTTGTAGTGAAGACACAGGCTCGAGCTCTAGTTCTCGCTGGTTTCTAAACCAGCACCCTTGCCCCCTGTCATCCCACCTCTCTGGCTGCGAGAAAATAAATTGCCTGCAGTTTGGCTTTAGGGTTTTCATTGTATATGTGTAAATATTCAATGTGTATGTGAATGATAAAGTTTATGCTCAGATTATATTGGCAGCTAATAATAAGTCCCTATCCCGAGGCTGAGATAAATGTTTGCCTTTCCATTTCTCCAGATGCAAACCTCGGGCCTCTCCTCAGATATGTGGGTGGCTGGGGAGAGGTCAGAAAGATTAGCACCCGGTTGATGCCTCAGGTCTTTGCTAGGTAGCAGAGTCTTTGAGGCCCTTTAAGGCTGAATTGAGGGCTGAAGAGGTGAGAGTTGAGGCAGTCTACTCCCGTAATGAAGGGCAGCCTCAGAAACCCAACACAGGGCGCTATGAGTCAGAATCCAGAATAAGGTATCAGGAGTAGAGGGAGAACCTATGGACACTCTATGGTGCACGGATGACACGCTCTGGCTTCTGGAAAGCAAGGAGCGCTTGCCTGTCTGTCTTCAGAGACTGTGTGTTGGGGTCGGAGACTGACAGCTAATCTTGACGTGTGTAGCATGATAGTCATGAACAACTCATTCACTGTCCCTGACTAAGAGTGTTTGTTGAAAGGAAGGGAGAATGGTGGTGGAGAGGGAGAGAAGAGAGAGGGGAGAGGAGAAAGGAGAGAGGTGGGAGAGGAGGCGAGAGGGGAGAGGGGAGGAGGAGAGAGAGAGAGAGGAAGAAGAAGAACAAAAAGAGAGGAGAGACAGCACACATGAAAGAGAGGAGGAGGAGGAAAGAAAGAAGAACCAGAAGGTAGGAAGAATGAAATGAAAAGAGAGAGGGTGGGAGGGAGAGAAGAGAAGGGGAGAGGAGACAAAAGAGGTCAAGGAGAAGGAAAGAAGCCAAGAGTGCGCCTTGTCCCATCCCAGTACTGACCCACCTTTTTTGGCTCCAAAAGTAGGACCTTCTAACTCCAAGGTCAGTGGTTGGAGCTCAAGGGAGAAAGAGGAATCTGTCTGCTCAGAAACCCTAAGAGGCAGTTCTACGCCATCCCCTGGGGTCCCTGTGAGTCGGGGTGGGCTTGAAGGCAATGAATGTAGAGCTTGGCTTCCAACCATGGGGCTTAGCTCCTTCTCACCAAGCTGTAAATTTGCACAAGGGGATGTCTGCACACCTGGCTGTCTCCCCTTTGGCTTGGGACATCAGCTGTTGTCTGACTTGTTGGACAACCTTCCCACTGCTGCCTGTGAGGGCTTTCCTGTCCTCGAGGGAGTCCTGCTAAAGGCAGGTGGGATCAGAGCTCAGAGCTGTTATTCACTAGCTGCGAGAGCTTGAGCAAGACATCGTAACACTTCCAGTCTTGCTCCGGGAGAAATATCAGTGGGGGCTTATTATTTCTCTGAAGACGGTCACTGGGAGTGTTACATGAAATACTACCTGTGTAGTATTTGCTATAGAGCGAGGCCTCACTATTTTTGAGGTCCTGGTTGACCTTGAGATGAGTTTGGTGCCTAGAACTCTCCAGTCCCCAGAGGAGAGTTCTGCAGAATAAGAAGACTGAGCTGGTGAGGGGACGTGGGACTGCAGACTTGTATTGATCAAGTTGTATGAGCCCCCATAAAATCATTAAAGAGAGAAGAACACACAAAAAGAGAAGCACAGCCAGAATGCCCTTTAGAAGTACGCCCGGCAAGACTTCATCTCCTGTGCTTTTGGCATGCTATGAAGAAGGACTCGTCCTTGGAGAAAGATAGCATGCTTGGTAATGAAGAAGGTTTTAAAAAAAGAGGGAGACCCTGAACAAGTTGGCTGAAACCATGGGGTTAAGCAGGCAACAGTTGTGAGGTTCAGCGTTTCCTTCTCTGGTACACAAGGCCGATGAGTAGGATCGGACTCAACGGTCCAATACCGGCAACAAGACCCACAGTGCTCAATATATCGTCCAGAGTTTCCCGGTTACCCAAGCCCAACCCACTGCTGTCAAGTTGGCTCCTGTTCACAGCAACTCTTCACAGAGCTTCTGAGGCCACAGCTATTGACAGGAGCAGATGATCTCCTCTTTCTCCCAAAGAGTGGCTGGAGGCTTTGAACTGCTGGCCTTGCAACGCCTACTCAGGAGCAATGCCAGGAGTCTCCAAACTTGTGTAGGAACATGTCCTCTTTGGGGAGAAGGCAAAAAGTCATCTAGAATGGAGGCGGGCTGGGGTGCGGGTGGGGGTGGGGGGCAGAGCCATGAACAGACGCAGCCTAAGCCATTCTGAATTTGGCGTCTTCAGCCAGCTCTCTTTGCTGAGCACAGATCCGAGTCCCAGATGCCTGGGAGACTAATAACAGAACCCACTGATGAAATAGAATAGCCTCTGATCCCACCCAGGCGCTGGAGGTTGCTGCAGGCAGAAGACCACTGTCCAGTGCAGCTAATGGCCCCTTGAAGATAAGAAAATACAGCAGCTGCAAAGGAAAAGCACAGACCAGGGGCCTCCGGGGGATAGCAGGACCCGGGCCCAATGTAAAGTTCCTCTGTGGAAAAGTGAGAGCAGAGCGTGAAAGTGGCCCAGTCTCTGCAGGAGTGGCCGGCTTCCAGAAAAGTCCATGTTGCAGAAATTGCTGCAGTCCTATGGTGGGCCCTGGTGGAAGCCTTTTGGGAAAATGGACTATTTGAGCAGGATTTCCTGCTGCCCTCTTCTCAGTAGCATGTGGTCTAAGTGAGAGCTGAGAGCGAGTGTTCTCCTGTCACCCTCACAGTGCTTGCCATTGGGTGTCCGTGAGTGGACTTCACTCACAGGGGCCTGTGGGACAGAGCCAGAGCTGCCCTGCGGTGCTTTTCTGAGCTGTCACCTCCCTGGGGAAGGAGTCTTGGTAGAATGCTTGTTGAGTGCCAGCAACAGACTGAAAAGTCAGTAACTGCCCAGCATCTCCCTGGGAGAAAGGCTGGGATCTCTGCTTCTCTAAAGATGGTCGTCTGGGAGACTATGTGGGACATACAACTATAATAACCTCAGGCTTATGGGAGCAGATTAGCAGATCTTTCTACTCTGAGCGACCAGAGAGGTTCGACCCACCAACTCTCCAGTGAAGAAGATGAGTGTCTAATAGCTGTGCACCTTGGGCTCCTCCATCCACACAATGACAGCTGATGGATGATGGGTGGGCAGCAGATCCCAGCTTGTGCCACCAGGATCCATGGGAACTGAGGACTTTAGAATGCTGTCCTGCATAGATGAGAAATCTACATGGTGAAGCTTATATGCTGCCAGATGTCATATATCTGCTAGATGACAATATGAGAATGCAGCAGTGGACAGAAGTATGAAGGAGAGCTGGGTAGAGAATGGGAGATTTGAACATGTCTGAGCATCTCTGCCATGCCCTCAACCATACTTACAAACAAATAAAGCCAGGAGCTGGGTCCCAACACCCAGGAACTGGGCCCAGTCCTCTCTGCTAGACTTTGTGTTGCTGCAAACTGGCTTGGCTCTCAAAGCTAGGTCTTCATGAACATCAAGAACCAAAAACAACATAAATTTCCATCAAAGACAATCTGGGGCTGAGAGAGATCAAGAGGAAGCAAGACAGTTCCAGAGTCACAGCTGGACACTGAAAGAAACATGAACATTGCCGAAACCACAAACTTTACCAGATACTCACCCTCCCCTAGTAGCACTGTGGGGTAAACACTGGGATGACAAGAGCAAGGTTGGTGGTTCAATCCCAATAGCTTTTCTGAGGATGAAAAATGAAGCTGTCTGCCTCCCTAAGAACTTAGAGAAGTCCTGTATCTAGGGTCGCTCTGAGTCTGAATTCACCTAATGTCAGTGGGGTTGGTTTGAACCAGTGGTGATGAGTAGACTGTGAACCAGAAGGTTAGCAGTTTGAAACCACCAGTGTTCCACATGGAAAATATAGGTCTTTTCAATCCGACCAAGAGTTATAGTCTCAGAAACCCCCAGGGACAATTCTACCCTCTCCTATAGGGTCGTGATGAGTCAGCATGGATTTGATGGCAGTCAGTTTGATTTGACTTTTTGGAGGAAGCAGCTGTGGGCCAGGGGTAAAGTTTTTGCCTTCCATACTGGAGACCAAGGCTTGAGTCCTCATACGTGCATCCCCTGTACAGCTACCACCTGTTTGTCAGCGGAGGCTTGTGTGTTTTTGAGATGCTGGATGGGTTTTTATCAAAGTTCACAGAATGAAATGGACCAGGAAACAAGACCTGGGGAGGACCCAGCCCGTGAAAACCAGAAAACCAGCCCGTGAAAGCGCTGTGGACCCCAGCAATCCAGTCCATAAGCAATGGTGGGGCTGTGCAGAGTTGGGCAGCACTCTGTGCCCTTGTGTGTGGGCTTAGCATAAGTTGGCGGCCAATCTGTTGACAGCTAGCACTGATAACTTCAGCTAATGTGAGTGACTGCTGCGGCTTTACTCAAGGCAGCTCTAACCTAGCTTTAGCAAGTCCTACTGAAAAATGCGATTTCCTGAGACACTAAGTCATAGAATACATTGCCCTCACTCCTTGAAAGAATCTGATTCTGAGCAAAGTTCCATGTTTAAAACTTTGCCAAAACAACCCAACTAAAACCCCAAATTCTAAGAAGAATCATTCCAACTCTGAGTAGCTGAGGGATCCTGTAGTCAGCATTTGCCCTTGATAGAATGTGTGATAAACCCAACTGGCTTAAATATCAGCACATTCTTGGGTGGACTCTGGGTGGAGGCTGCTGATTCAAAGGACAATCCCAGGATTGGTCCCTTGAGAAAACCTTGGCATTGATCAAGTCTCCTTTTCCTCTTAGCTAGCTCCAGTTGGGGTTCTGTCACTTGTTGCCCAAAGTGTCTTGAGTCATGTGACTCAATATTCTCTCTGTGTACACACCATACAGTGTTCTTCTGGTAGAGATTCAACCCATTTGACCTCTCTACACCTTTATTTATTGAACTCGAATTTATCCCACAGATGGAAGTCCGGCTAGCATCAGACACAGCAGGGCCTGCTGAGCAGACTGTTGCTGCTGGATCAGTGATTCTCTCAACCTGGGAGGCCCCACTTGCTTTCCAGCTTGATTTCCTTCTCTTCTCTGAGACTCCATTTAAATGCCATCCAATTTACAAAGTCTTATGAGCTCATCCCCGCACATCATTTTGTGTTTATTGATTTTTCCCCTTCCACTGTTAACATTTAAACTCAATACCCTCTAAGTAAAAGCTCCCTCAAGGTTCCTTTTAACAAGATGATAAAAAGAGAAGTCTGAATAAGGCAAAGTGGAAAAAGCAGAGAAAGCAATCATGAACCGAGCCTTTAAAAATCTC